>JANZLF010000006.1:21250230-21264395 GCA_026546835.1 Erythroxylum foetidum | reverse complement strand
CTCACGAAGGTATGACCTCAAAAACAATATCACAAATCTCTAGATCACATTCGCCCATATACACAATTTCTAAAATTTCCACTAGCATTGGATTTATTTCACAGTCTCTCATATACCCCAATTATCATGAACAACCCTTAGGTTGCAATTCAATCACATTCTTAACTGACTTTTACTAATAGAGATCTCTAAAACCTGAATTCAAATTCTCATTCTTTTCCTCAATTGTAGACCCCATTCTCTAGATCATAACGAATCAAACATTACCTCAATAGGAGGTCTACACAATTAATTATACCTCAAAAACCAAATTGAATCACTTCCGAATTTTGGTCCTCGTCGCGACGTCTGGACGCTTGCCGCGGTGTCTAAACAATAGCTCGTCGCGACGTATATGTTGGTCGCGACGCACGCTCGTCGCGACGAATAAATCATTTCTCGTCGTGACGTGTGACCCTGGTTCATCTTCTCCGATTCCTCTTTTCGAGCTTTGTCTCTCTAAAACCAGTCCTCACTCACTCTCACTCACTCTCAGCTACCCAAAACACAATATAAATGCCATAAATGCTTCAAACAACCTTAAATAACAACATTAAAACCATATACGTACCGATCGGGCCTCAAATCCACAAATTTCTGAAATTTCTCTAACTCTTCCCCTTTCCTCAAGCATCCATGGTTAGCTCTCGAAATCCCTCAAAACATCCTCCTCGCTGAGCATCAACAAAGCTTCGTACAAGGAGAAACAAGCAATCGAAATCTCAAAGGGAAAATCGCAAATCATCGAGGAAGAAGGAGAAACGATCGTGCCCTAGGAGAAGTGACTTTCTTTTTTCTTCTATTTGAAACCTAAGGCATTTATATGTTAATCACTTAAGCCTTTAGTCTTTATCCTCAAATCTCTTTCTCTTTTCAATTTCATTTCCGGTCCAATTCATCTCCAAATTTCAATGACTCGACATATTAAATTCCAATATCATATATCTAAATTTTTCATTGCCATAAACCCATTATTCTAGCACTATATAGTCAATCAGTCCATTACTCAGAGGATTTTCGGTCCGGACTTTTTCTCCCGAATTTTCCAGAAAAATTCCGAAGAGTCACTTGATCTAAACAGTTCCAATTTAATCATTTAACCCCAATTATTCCATAATTCCCAATAAATCCCAACTATCTCACAAATCACAATTCATATCACATTCACAAATCAAAAGCCGGGAAATTGTCATGAATGCATGTACCTATATGTGCATGTACCAATGGACTCATTCCTCTACAATTTGAGGCCAAATGAATGCTCGGTCGATAATGTGCGGTAAAAACCCTATCCCGTCCCAATTTACCAATATAATCTTCCCATCGGTGACGGGATGTTACATATTCTATGACTATTTCATTCTAATTATATTTTTGCTTGAATTTTTAGGCATTATTGATAGTTTTATATAGAAAAATTTTGTACTCCAAGTATACAAATCATAACTTATAGTATAAAAGATATCATTCCTATGAGGATTGAATATAATCATCGAACAATTTTAAGGTAACAAAAGATTAAATTGATTGAAAATTAAAGAAAACTAACAAAATGGATAACTGAACAAATCAAAGATGACAATAAAATTGAAGTATTCAATAGTGGAAATTTAAGGATTATTCTATCCTTATTTTGTCTTCCCTTCACCTTTTGAATTTAACTATGCTTGATCCTAGATATCCAAAAGTTTTTATTAGCCTCTCTTGAGATCTAATCAAGCAATGCTAATTGAAATAAATAATAGTTGAGTTGCAATCTCTCAATTTCTCAAAACTACTCCTAGCTACTTAATTGGATTTGAAGCAATCCTAAGGTTAATTAACTAACAATTAAGATATGTTTTTACTTGCAAACTTGATAATTATAAGTCTATTATGGTACCAACTCTCATTGCACAACTTAACAAAAATTTCTTGATTCAGTCCTTTGACTCAAATCAAGTATGAGCTCATCAAATATCACAAAGCAATAATAAATTTTATCCAACAAAGTAAAATATAGATAAAATAATTCAAGAATAACAACTTAATATAGATTTAAAAATTTATAATAATGTTCAAAACATATTGGAAACAGCCTCTCGACTGGTTAGGGGTAAGACTGTGTACTACTAGACCTCCTCAGACCCCACGCCTCAGCGAGATTTCTACTGGTTTTATTGTTGTATGTCCAAAACACAACTATTTAGAATTTGCATACAAGGTAATGTAATAGAAAAAGAGAATATAATGAAATCATCTTGAAGCATTGCTCAGGAAAATCTGGAAAGATTTAAGTTGATCTTGATGTTTCCACTTTGATCTTCTTATTTGTGATGTGTAGCCCTTCTTTTTGGTGTTTTATTTCTTCTTTAGATGTCTCAACTGACTCTAGAATGTGCCTCATCTTGCTGTTGGCTTCATAATATCCTTTTATAGCAAAAACTAGGTTTTTTAAAACATACAAGGTCACCAATAAGGCCAAAAAAAACTCTCAGTCTTGACTTTCACGGTCACAAAAGCTTACACGGGCATATACATGATCGTGTACGTCACCATACATGGATGTCTATCTTCACATGAGGTATAAACAACATCTTTGAAGCTCTACATTTTCATAGTGACTTATAAGGTCAATATACACGACCGTGTAAGTCCAAGGTTGCTTTAATTTTTCCATTCTATGTCATGATTTCACCTAAATGCTTTTTCTTTTAATCTATGAAGGCTATTATCACCTAAAAACACACTTAAAGTGGAATAAGTACCACAAATATTATAATATTATCAAATAACAAGCAAAACACAGTAAAATATTTTATGATAAAAAACTTAAGTGGTTAAAAATAACACAACATATGCCATTTTTGAATTGAATATGTTCTTTGTTGATTGTGTTTATTTTTATAAAGTTGCATTTTCATTCAAATTTTAATATTATGGAAATATCAATGTCTATAATTATTAGTTATAATTTTTTAATTTTTTCCTATTAAATACATTATCAAATCACTATTTGTTTAGTTTCGTAATTTAAATAATAAATTAACTAACTTAAATGAATCAAATCAATTTAAATTTATATTATTTGATTTAACTTGACACACACTTGTTTTTGAAAACATAAAATATTATGCAAATAGTTTAATTTATAATTCTAATATAAATCAAGTTTAAACCATTCATATGTTACTCATTTTCATGATCCAGATGATCATATCTCTTCACTAACTTAATGGTTAATGAATACAAGAATAGGAGGAAAATTAACCAAATGTTAATTTAAGATATTTATCTATCATTAAGTTAATGTTATGACTGATATAGTAAATTACTTTGTCTTTATCATTTATTAAAATGTTCTCATTAAATGAAATAAAATTATACTTTTCAAAATAAGTGAGTCAGAAGAATATCATAAACATGCTTCAAACTTTTGTATTTTCATTATTACTATATGTAATGTAGAAATAATAAATAATTAAATGTGTTTTTATTTTAAAGAATTAAAATATATAATATTTCTTACATTTATAGAAACATATAAAAGGATGTGCTTCCTAAACCAAATAATATATCACATTAACTTCTTTTTTATACTAGAAAAAGTTATATTTTCTTTTCTTTGTTTATAATTTATCTTTGTAGGGAGATATTTTTAAGATTCTTTACACATGTTAATCACATAAAGAACACATATTTAATGCGAATACTTTTTCACTTCTTTTTTTTCTATTCTAAACATATTTAATGTAAACATCCTTTAATTTGACTTAAAACATGTCATGCTCTAAGTATGGGCTTATAATAGATTGTTATCTAATAACGAGATCAAACACACAAATTTCACTGCTAAGTTAAGGATTAACTAACTTGCATAAGTCTTGCAATAACCAAATGTAATCTAAAAATTAAATGCAATAACTATTAATCATCATTACTTCATTAACTCAAGTATTAAATATTATAATTAATTAAAAATTCTTCACCAAAAATTAAGCATACTCTACTAAACTCAATTGGCAACTAGAAGAAAGAAGTTTTTCTATCTAGATACTTCTTCATATTCACCTTATTTAACACGAGATCATATCTCGTCTAGCACCTACACTCCATCTCAAGCTCTTTAATTGAAATAACAATTGCAATAGGGTAATATACTTCAACTAGGAAAATAGTGAAAGAAATAGAAAATCCTTACTCCTATAGTATTAGATAAATAATAAAATTATATTCATATTTATATGATACCGCACAACCTTCAAAGTAATAATTGTGAGATGGAATGCATACACATATAATTACTTTACATTATAATCTCACCTTATACAACATCCAGTGATGTCAATACAAATCACATAATGCCCTACACATATATAAGGGATTTGGTGAATTTGTGCTCTAACAATTAATTAGTTTTTGGCTCAGTCTAGCTTCAAACAATAATTGATTTCTACTTTACTAGACATTTAATTAAAAACATAGATTTTTCTCAGTCTAGTACTTGACACAAAAATGGTCTATGCCTTATTTTGATTCTCATCAAACCATAAATCTCACATATAGTATATTTTACCCTATCAAGGTCCTAAAGCACATCAAGAATATACATTTCTTAATCACAATAATACACCATTCATAACTATGGAATTGACACTATGATAAGTAAATATGCTAGAATTCAATTAAGTAATAGTTTCATTATGACACCATCAGAAGATTTCACACTTATATTATCACTATATATCACACAATATGCACAATTACACTCATAATTATGATTTAGAATCAATTTAACAAATCCTTCAAAATTTACTATAAACCTTGCTAAAGGTTTATGTCATTCTATTCTAATCTCAATAATCAATCATTAAAACAATAATTAGTTCAAAAAAATGAAACAACCAATGGCATTTAATCAGTTAAATACCCATACTAAAAAGCTTATTTGATATACCTTTAATAAGTATACAAATAAAGTATGAGTTGATTCCACATAACCATCAACTTTCTTAGGCTTATGAGCTTAAGGCCTATAAAGGAGGCTCAATTATCTGAAAATGATGAGTTTAATGAAGATATGATTCATCCATATAAAAAAGTAGAGTCTAGAAAAAAAACTAATTATTTACTTATTAGAATTAGATCTATCTCTACTAAGGATAGTTAGCATACAACTACAAATTTTAAAAAACTATTTATAAAAGGGAGACATTCTAAGGTAAGTTCTCATAGTCACTATTATTAATCTCAATTAATGATTTCTCTATATATTTAATACCCTTTAAGTTTTACTAACTTGAGCATCAATGTCTTTCTTGGGAACACTTTTAGCCTGTGAGTAGTTGTTTTTGTAAGAATACATACTTGAGATTAACTCAACAAGCCTACCATGAATTCAATCTACATCACAATTTGATTCATACTACTTACTACTTATATTAAATATTAAATTCCTTTCTTCATAATGCTATTTGAATCCCCAACTTTGATGTTAAATATCAATCAAATTACCCCTCTTTAGATTCTTTTAACATTTAACATCACTTATTCTCTAAAAATACCATCTTTCCCTATAAATTTAAGTGAAACAATCCCTCAAAGTCACAAAATATGTTTTTAAAAACCAATCGTTAAATGGTTCATCTAGCTATTCTCAAAGTTCTCAATTAGTTAAATGTTTTTATGTAAAAAACTATGCATTTGTTCGAATGGAGTTTAGGTGGGCATTTGTTAATCGATGTATATGTTTAGTTAAGGTTATTCTCCACCAAAAATTAAGCATACTTTAACAAACTTAATCAAAAACTAGAACAAAATGTTTTTCTATCAAAATATTTCTCTGTATTCATTTTATCTAGCATGAGCTCACATCTTGTCTAGCCCTTGTGATCCATCTCCAGATCTTCAATTGAAATCACAGTTGCAATATGGTAATACACATCAAATAGGAAATTCACTCTTATAATGATTGATTTATGCCTTACTAGAAATTCACTCTTATAAGAATTAATTTTTTCCCCAATCTAGTACCAAACACAAAATGGTATATGCTCTATTTTGACACTCATCATATTATATATCTCACACACAACATATTTTTCCTCTCGAGGGCCCCAAAACATTTCAAAGAATATGCTTTTCTTAATCACAATAATACACTATTATGAGATACAAAATTGACACTATAATATGCATATACACAAGAAACCATTTGAAACAATAGTGTCATTGTGACACCTTAATCACATTTTACACTCATATTATCACTATATGTTACACACTACATATAATTATAGTCATAATTATGATTTAAAATCCCTAAATCCATCCATTTAATGAAATCCCTAAGATTTAATATAACCCTTACTTAAGTTTTATACAAATTTATTTTAGTCCCAATAATCAATCATGAAAACAACACTTAATTCACAAAGGTAAAACAACCAATGAAATTTAATAATTTAAACACATATACTAAAAACCTTATTTGATATGCCTCTAATAAGAGTACAAACGAAGTTTGACTTGATTTAGCATAATCTGTCAACTTTCTTTAGGTTTGCAAGTTTCAAGCTTATGTGGGAGTCTCATTTATCTAAAAATGGTAAGTTTAATCAAGATATGATTCATCCATATAAGAAAGTAGAGTCCTAATCGAAAACTAATTCATCTATCTAGTAGAACTTAGATGTAACTCTACTAAAGATAATTAGCATACAATTATGCTTTTAAAGAATTGCTTATAACTAGGAGACACCTTAAGGTAAGTTCTTATAGCCACTATCATTAATCTCAAATAGAGATTTCTTTACATATTTAGTGCCTTTCAGGTCACTAACTTTAACATCAAAGTGTCTTTTTCGATAACACTCTTGACCTTTAAGTAGTTGTTTTTGTAGGCTTACATACCTAAGATTAGATCACCAAGCCTACTATGAATTTAATTTACATCATTATTTGATGTTTACTACTTATTAACCATATAAAAGATTGGATTCTTTTCCTTTAAATGCTACTTGAATCACGAACCTTGATGCCAAATCTCACTCAAATTACCCCCCTTCAGTTTCTTTTGCATTTCCTATCACTTCTTCTCTAGAAAATATTTTCTTTTCTTCTATTTCTAAGCATAACCATCCTTAAAAGTTACATGATATGCTGTTAAAAACTAATAATCGAAGAGTTTAATTAGTTATTCTCAAAGTTCCCCACTAGCAAAATGTTTTATATAAAACTTATGCCTTTATTTTATTGGATCTTTTAATGGGTATTTATTAATAGATGTACATGTTCTGTTGGGCTTGGCTAGCTAAATCAACTCCTAGTATCTATATAATTTTTTCAAAAATTCTCTTAACTTTTCATAACCTCTTCTATTATCTTAATCTAGTATTCATAAGAAAAGTTATGGTCAATCATCTAAAATTAATTAGTAATGATTATAAAATGAATCCTAATTCTTCTTCTACCAAATTCCTTCATTTGGGTTTAATATCTTCTTTTGATGTCTTCTTAAAAAATGTAAATATTTATCTTGCCTTTTCATAACCTATTGAAATAACTAGATAATTTTATCATAAGTTACATTTAAATTTTCACATAGTGATCAATTTTGATAACTTTTTAAATTATCGAACCTTTTTATATTACAATCAACCCATTTTATTATTATCAAGAACTAAAAATCGATGCAAATCATTTCATATCAATAAATTCTTTAAAATTCAAATTCTATCAAGACCACAAAAGATTATATTTAAAAGCAATTCCCTTTATACACTCATATAATACTACAAATATTATAATTTTGAGGTCCCATAAAGCATGGTATATCATATAAGGTCAAAAGCGAAAATGCATTTTACCTCATTTTCCTTGCTTAACCAACTATTTTCCCTATTTTTATGTATATCTAAGATTAGATCAAGTTATATAATTAAAAAATCAATTAAGGTGGAGAATTAACTTCTTGCCTTCTTGCTCGACGAACAATAACTTCCTCCCCCTAAGCAATAAACTTCCTTTTATATAGGCTTATTGGTGACTTATTGGTTGGTTACTACTTTGAGCAAGTCTAATGGAGGCCTCCATTGGAAGCTACTTGAACCTCTTTCCAAGCCTGTGGGTACAAATTACTGAAGGTAGTAATTCCAACACTAAATTCCCCTCTATATATGAGTTAATGGAAGCTAGTAAGGTCCCTCTAAGAGAAACAACACTTCAATCATCTCATAAAAGGAGGGAAGAAAATCTTATAGGAGTGTGGTGATGGTAGAAATTCCCTCATAGAAGCCTAAACATTTTCATTCATCTCTAGTTAATAAGATAGTTTTCCCACCTTTGCAATTATTATAGATCGGAGCTAAAGCCTGGTCTAGTACCTTGGTAGGTTTCTTCCAAGACAAGAGGCCCTTTTTTCCTTAAGTTTAGGTTTGGGCACAAACTATAAGGGGTAATAAGGGATTAGAGAAAATTCTAGTGATTGAAGAGGATTCTTTCCTCTTCAAATTCAAAAATAAGAATAATCTAAATTCAATTATGGAAATTAGTCCCTAGAATATTTGAGATTAGACAATGTTTGTACATAAACAGTTTCCAGGAATAGAGCTAGATAGAACTGGAATAGATTCCTATATGGATTAATTTTCACATATTCCACTAGAATATTGGACCTTGGATGGTTTGAGCTTTCTTGCTAGCACAATTGAAAAACTTCTACCTTTTGATTCTCCAATAGTTGTGTGATAGGTGTAGATTGTATTATGTTTTTCTAGATGTTTAAGTGTGTTTTTAAGTATTTCTTAGATGTTATTATGTGTATAGGCTTAGAATTATGTTATTTTTAATGTTTGTATGTATTCTAAGTGTTTATTTAGTTTAGAGCAAGAATTGGATCTTAATTTTATGTTTTAAGAGATGTTTGATGTGTTTTGAGTATTGGAAAGTAGGAAATTGAAGAAAATAGAAGAATTGGAAACATAGAAGTAGGTCACAATTGTAGACAACAATTCTAACAAATTTCAGCTTTTTCAGCACACAAGTGTTTTGGTCTTTAAACGTTTTTGGGCTATTTTTGGAAGCAAATTAAGTGAAAAAAAACCTAGAAGCCTCAAGAACTATTCAATAACAAGAAAAACACACACAAAAAGATAGCAGCCCGCACAAAAAAGTGGATCAAATAAGGGAGATCAAGAAGAACATCCAAGAATTTTAGCTTTGCAAATTCCTTTAGTTATTTCATTGATCTTGATGTGTAATTTGAATTCCAAGATTTGTAACATGTTTACGAAGTTCTAAATTTCAAATTAATATTCTCAAATTATTTTGTGACTTTGATTTTTATTTATTTCAATACATATTCTGGTGTTTGTGATAATTGTGCATGCTTATACTTAACAATAAATTGAGAGATTGAGTCAAAACTAAACATATTAGATTGTGCAACGAGAGTTGGTAGTTTAATAACGTTGAATTTATCAAATTAACAATCATTCAAAGAGAGATAATGTGTGAGAAATTATTTATCCAATAGATAGCTTCAGATCTAATTGAAATTATTAAGGAAAATTTTGTGAATTAAGAGGTTGATTGATTAGGGGAAAGTTTATTATGAAAATTTTTAATTCAATTAGGTTTAATTGATTAGGTGTTGAGAGAGTGTAATCAATACCTTAGTAATATAGGATCAAACACATAATTGGATCAACAATAGTTAAAGAAACAAAATAAGGAAAGAATAAGTCCTAAGCAATAAATTTTGATCAAAACCTTAATCAATTTGGAAACTCACTATTTCATTATTTACTTGGTTTATTTCCTTTGTTTCAATTTTTATTTATTTTTATTCAAATCACGTTCTGAATACCGTAGGCAAAATTAGGTCCAAATTAGTTTACCTTGCATAAATCCTAGTAGGAACAATAACCTTATACACTACAAGATATGACCCATATACTTATGGTGTATTGAGGGTTTTATTAGATATAAAACTTGCTCAACAAGTTTATAGCACTGTTGTTGAGTGTTTTAGCATTAGGATGATTTGAATTCCTTTGATTTAAGGGATTGTTACACTTTTTTATATGATTGAGATACCCAATCCCAATAAATAAAAAAAATGAAAGTTTGGACGCAAAGTGGAAGATACATCAATCAAGACATCACAAGGCAAGAATGAAGAATTTAAAGAGTTAAACATTAATAAGAGATAGAAAGGATGATGGTAGAGGAAATACATCACATAGAGAAAAAGACTTATAGGCTTCATAACGTCAGGGTTCACTACCAATTATCAAGGACTTACATGTCCCTGACTGCAAGTGGCATATAACTTGTTAGAAGAGATGGCAAACAATAGTTAACTTTGGACATCAAATCGAAGTAGATAGTAGTCAGCCTTCTCAGATCCAAAAGGAATGACTATGATTGATTTAGTGACAACATCACAGGTTGACATTGACAGCCTCACTAAGCAATCAAACAACCTAATAGTCACCTCTTTCTCTCCATTCAAAACAATTGAACAATTGAACATGGATGTGAGCTATGCAAACAAAAGAGCCATATCACAGTTGCTTACTTCCTAGTGGAAAACAATAACGTGCATCAATTCAAATTTAATAGAGCGCAATTTGGTCGCGAAAGTAATAATCCTAATCCATTTGACTTGGTGGAAGATGTGCTTATAATGGTGGACAAGTTTTTAATTCCTGTGGATTTCATCATGCTAAACTTTGAAGAGTATTGAAATTGTCCACTAATTTTTAGTATACCATTTCTGAACAGTGGACGAGCTTTGGTAGATGTTGATGAAGACAACCTCATCCTTCAAATTAGTGATGAAAGAGTTAAATTCAATATAAATAAAGTAATAAAGAATCCAAAGGAGGGTAGTTCATTCATAAGAATTGATGTAGTTGAATCTTTAAAGGAAGAAGAAGAGAATGAGGAATAAATGACAGCGAAAATAGAGCTTGAAGAATATGCAGAAGTCTCTATTCAAAAAGAAGAAGCAAAAGAGGAGACGAAGGTGAATAAGGAAGAAGAAGAACAACTAACCTTCTTATAGGAAAAACTGCTAGATTCAAGATAATTCAGGGAGTTTCATCATTCCCTTTTTTATTGATAGTTTGTTACTAAAAAGGGCATTATTAAACTTAATTGGAATTATTAATTTAATTAATTATATCCTTCTTATTATCTTGCAACATGTAGTTTATTTACAGGCTACTAAACTGAAATTGGGTGACACGAGTGGATGTAAGTCACTCATAATAGACCCAAGTTGAGCATAAACATGAAGAGTATGTCAAGCTAATGACATTAACTAAGCGCTACTTGAAAGGTAACCCAAGAATTAGGATAAGATTTACTTTTTATTTTTTTTAGATTCATATTATTTTATTGATTCTTGTTATTTTTTACTTTTATGTTTATTTTGAAGGGAGTTAATTACTAGAATTTTATGGCATTGAGTGTCTCCAAATTGCATCGCTTACACCATTGCCACCTTAATTACCATAAGTATTCTGCTCTAAATTTTCCTTTGTTATTATTTATCTTTATTTGTATTGTGTTGTTTCTGCATTGAGGACAATGTGTTGTTCAAGTGTAAAGATGTATATGCAATTTCTTGATTGGAAGCATGTTGTACATGCAATTACATATAAATTATGTATTTGCATTTATATCAATTGTGTGTGAATTTTACAATTGTATAGTTTTTCTATTAGGTTGGTGTTATGATGTGTGTGCATTATGTGAATGTGTCAATGGTAAGAACTGAATGGAATTAGTTTAGTTTTGAACATGGTCATTTAATTTGTAAAGGCACAGTAACTTATGAATTTTGTGTTTTGAGTATGTTTGGGATGAATATGTACATTAATTAGGATATGACATTTATTCTTTCACTTTATGAATTTTGTTTGTATAAGTTTATAATTATAGTCTATTAACTTGGTTAGCATCATTAGTACCTTTCGTGAGAGTGATTGATTGAGAATAACTAAGGTAGGTTGAGAAAACAAAAAAAAAAGTGTTAAATAAATTCCTATTTCTCTAACCCTTTTTTTATAAAAAAAATGTTTGTCTTCACGTTAAAAAAGCTATAATGACACTCCAACCAAGCTAAATAAAAAACATGACCTAGTTGAGTAACTGAGGGACATTCATAACAAGGAATTAGCCTTAATGTCAAAAGACTAGGTTAACGTTAAAGAAAATTTTAAAAAGAAAGATGCTTCAATAAATAAACCTACTGATCTTTTAAAAATAGCAAAAATTTTCATAAAGAGTTAATTAATGATAGTTTATCTTTTTGATTGATTAATAATAACAAATGCATGCTTAAAAATGCCATAGATGTATGAATAAGGTGTTAATATTTCGATTGATATGTATATTCAAATCAAAGCACTTAAACATGAAAGGAATAAGTTGGTATGTTGGCACATTTTAGTGATTAATGTTTGTAGTTAAGTTAATTTTGTAAGATTTGATGTCATTGTACCATTATTGTATTGTTACGTAAGATTTGATGTCATTGTACCATTATTATATTGTTACGTGATTGTGGGTTTATGTATTTATGTGTTTTGTATATTTTTAGTTTTTAGTTTTGCTTGAGGACAAGCAAAGATTTAAGTGTGGGGATGTTGGTATATGTAGATTGTACTATGCTTTGTTAGATGTTTAAGTGTGATTTTAAGTGTAACATTACGTTTCCATCCAAAGGGTTAGAACCCTAACGATTTGTTACATGTAAGATTAATAGGAGAAAATAGGATAACACATCTCATGCTCATGCATTACATAAGGTGCACATGCACATACATAGTGAGTCTTTGCACATGACAATAATTGTACATGCATTCATTGACATTCTCGGTTTAAATTGTGATTCAATCTCTAAGATGTTCAAATGCTAAATGGAATCGGGTTTAGTACACTTTAAACAGTCTATCAATGTTTGAGGTATATCTCCCAATCTACTAACCCAAATTGAGTGATTTTGGTGCCAATGGAATCTTAAGACTTAGAGGAACACATTTCTAGAAGGGAGTATGATCAAAAGATATCTTCTTCACTCTCTAATTTAGTGTGATTCACTATAGACCCGAAAGTGTGATTTAGCAAAAGATGAGTTTTGTTTTGAGAGTGACCTTGCAATGAAAGTGATAGAATGCTACCCGGGATTGTCATGAACATGCATCGTACATATATGTGCATGAATAAATGCTTATAATGGTGCAACATTATTAATATGTGTGCAACGTATTGCATAAATGGGTTGTGCAGGTCACAAGTCCGCAGACAGGCGTTTTCAGAATTTGGAAGCAACTGCTCATCTGGAGCGTACTGTGAGTAGACCTAAATGGTCTTACTTTATTGTTTGTTAATGGAATCCTTGTATTATTTGACTATTGGATGATTTTGATGATTTGCTTGGATATTGAAGTGCTATTTGTTTGTGAATTGAAAGAACTAAATGTATTGAGTGATTGCTATGTGTTTCCTGAATGTGTAAATTGCATGCAAGTGAAAGTGTAATTTCTCAACTATCTGTTGCATACCGGACTACGGTTCGCTGATAAATGAATATAAGTGAATAAGAGCATGCAATTATGAGTGATGCAATATGAATGACGGTTGAATTTTTTCAAACTAAGGTTAAGTGACGGACTAAGGTCCGATGATATGGGAATGAATGTGTTTACGAAATTGTGAGTGATGCATTTCATTTCATGAATGCATATCATATAATGGCTGTTGTGACTAAAGTAGCCACCGATCAGAGCTACAAGCTCAATGAACAATGAGCCCTACATGGGACAGTTATCGATGAGCCCTATATGGGACAAATATCAATGAGCCTTATATGGGACAGTTATCAATGAGCCATATATGGGACAGTTATCAATGAGCCCTACATGGGACAGTTATCAATGAGCCCTATACGGGACATTTCAGGCACTCGGTCACAACAGAGTAACAATCGGAAAGCGAGTCTCATCTACATTGAGTATGCAAATGATTAAATGATATTGAATGTGAAATAACTGAACCAGTTTATGTGATTCAATATGGTTGTTAATGAAATGATATGAATATGGGAAATAATGTGATATAGGAAATAAAGTGAG
>JANZLF010000006.1:21218212-21228967 GCA_026546835.1 Erythroxylum foetidum | reverse complement strand
GATATGTCCCGATGAGATCGCGACATCAATATTGCTGAAAAGGGTTTCCGGGGGTTTTTCCCATACCGGGACCCGGTAGGCCGGTAGGACCGACCCCAGTGTGACTGGACCACCTCAGCATTAATATACACATATATATTATGTTAATTAATTAAAGAATTAATTAATATATATATATATATGTGTGATGCACGTGGATGAAGGAGGAAGATGGAAGAACCTTCCATCATTTTGCTTAGTCATTAAGTCATTAATGACTAAAAGACAAAAAGGTGGAAAGGTGTGTGATGATCGTGTCTTATGGATAAAGAAAGAAATGAAAGAGCTTCTTTTTTGATCTATAAGGGGTCGTGACTTTTGAGAAAAGTATAAGAGGTTTTTGGAAAACCTTTAAGAGATTTTGATCTCTCATCCATCGATCATCAAGTTTCTTCTCTCCAAGCTTCTCCTTCTCCTTCATCAACGTTGATCCAAGCTCTCCAAGGACAGAGGTAGGGTCTAGCAGCCTTTACTTTGTTCTAGCTATTCCCGGGTCAAAGGGGTTTGTCCCGGTTAGGTTTTTTGATCTCTGCGTGGATACCTTTAGAGATAGTCTCTATTGGCTATTTAGGTTTGAGTCTTCATACTGACACCGGGACCCTGGGTTTCGGGAAGGTCCCGAGAATAAAATTTTTTTGTTTCCGCTGCTGCAACATGTGATGTTCCTCCCGGGATTTTCCTACAAAAGTACTGCAAAAATTGTTTCTGATTTATGTATGTCATGTTTTAAAATTGTTTCCCAAAACTGGAAATTGTTTCCAGTCTGTTTGTGTATGGTTTATTACTTCTGGAAATTGTTTCCTCGACTACCACACCCATGTTTTTTGATTATATATGATCTGTATTTTGAATCCTAAAATCAACAAAAGCATGAATGATTTTATTTGTTTATTCGAAGATATGTTTTGCCTTATATGTGTTCTTTAGTTTTATGCATTTAGATCTAGAAATCAAATATCTAGGGTTTATTTATTGAAATCCCTAATTTTTCCCTAACCTTAATTTGCGATGTTTGGCTTTGTGGTTTCTGGTTTGAAGATTGTGTATTCTCCCTTGCGTTTGCATTTTTTTCTGGGTTTACCATGTTTTCTGGAGAAGTCGATGGGTGCTAATCACCTATCGACTGACAATGCATCGCTATCGTTCGACGGTGGTGTTGCCTACGACGAATCGCGACCACAGGCGACTCATCGTGTGCGACGTCACTGATAGATGTCGCACAACAGCTCTGGTTGGCATCTCTGGTGATGCCACAGACGGCGGTGGTGATAAGGGAACCATCGGTTAGAGACTCCACGGTTGAGGCTGCGATTCGTGGAATGTGGAAGAAGCAGCTGCGGTTGAGGCGGTTGCGAGAGTGACGTGGGTGGCAGTTCGAAGAGTTAGACGACGTGGGAGCAGTTCCAAAAAAGGGAGAGGCTTTGTGGAGAAGACGAAGGGCGCGTGTGGGACACGCGCGCATCATCTCAGAAAACATCTCCAGCAGACGTTGACTGGCACGTGCACTCCTTTGGCTGCACACCCTACACGCTTCGCGCGTGTCATCACTACACGCACTAGACACCCTTTCACTCCATTTTTAATGTGTTTTAGAAATGTTTTACAACCTAAAAATGTCTTTTACTAATTTAATAGAGATTAAATTAATTTATAATCCTAATAAAATAAAAGTGTTTTATCAAATTTGAAAATTGTTTTCAAAGGAATATTTATTAGGAAAGGTTTTGGAATTTATTTTAAAATTTCAAGAGTTGAATTATTAAATTAAATTTATTATCAAATCAACAATTAAAATCAAACCAAAGTTGTGCATGATTTCTTTCATAATTGGATTATGTTTGAAATTATAAATATAATGAGATTATATTATTTTGATGAGACCAGAAATTTTGAAATTTTAAATCCCTCAATAAAAGTACACATTATGAAGGTGATGGTTGTCTTCTATTATTTAAGAATGAAGCCAAAGTTTTGTTTATTGTAAGACTTGTTGAGTAAACTCAAGATCCCTTTAATTTGAATATGTTTTAATCTCAAATTAATGGGATCTACTTAACTAAAATTATATGATTTGGATGAGTAAACTCATAATCATATAAATTTAGAGACAAGGTTATGAATAATATATTTGATATATTTTGACAAAAGTTGTCACCTAATGGTACTAGGAGTCATATGAGATGTGATTGAAAAATTGTTTTCTACCTAATTTATTTTTGTTATTTTGTTGAGCAAACTTAAGATCGATTAATTTTAAATAGGATCCTAGCCCACTAAGAAATTATTTGATAATTTTTCGATATAATAGTGAGGTCTATTATTTTATACAAATATTTGATTTTTGGATATAAACTAATTTATGCTCTTTCTATGTTTTCCCGGTTATTGAATTTGAATATAAGTACAAACCTAACTTTGAGGAACATTTTTGATGTTAACAAGCTGACTGGACCTAACGATTCGGACTGTTTGCAAAATCTAAGAATAGTTCTTAGGCAAGAGAAGAAGTTGTATGTTTTTGATACTCCTGCTCCATCTGAGCCTTGTTCAGATGCTATTGATGAAGAATGGGAGAAATATCAGCGTTATATTGATGACAATGAACAAGCTATATATGTGATGTTAGCTTGTATATCTCCTGAACTTTAGAGGCAACATGAGAACATTGATGCACCTACTATGATACTGTATCCTAAGGAGTTATTTGGTGCACAGAGTAGGGTGGAGAGATATTAAATCTTCAAGGCACTATTTCAAAGTAAGATGGTAGAAGGATCTTTAGTCAACACTCATGTGCTGAAGATGATTGGGTATATTAAAAAATTAGCTGAATTAGGTTTTGTCATGGACTATGAGTTAAGCATTGATTTGGTGCTACAGTTACTGAGTTCGAGCTTTTCATAGTTCGGCATGAACTTCAACTTGAATTAGAAGGACATAACACTTCCTGAATTGTTGAACATGCTTAAGACTGCAGAAGGGTGCCTTAAGAATGAACCCAGCTCTGTACTTGTTGTTAATTCTTCTAAAAGCAAGAAAAAGGGCTTTAAGAAGAATAAAAACAAGAAATAGAAGGCTTCTACTAATGTAGTAAAAGCCAAAGGAGGTGTCAATAAGAAGAGCAAAGATAAGGGCACTTGTTTTAATTACGGGGACGACGGACATTGGAAGAGGAACTGCCCCTCTTATCTTACTAAGCTGAAAGATAAAAGGCTTAAGGAAGCTGGTTCTTCAGGTATGTTTATGATTGAGATCAATCTTTCTACTTCTGTTCCACATTCTTGGGTATTAGCTACTGGTTGTGGTTCTCACTTATGTAATAATATGCAAATGTTAACAAGGAGTAGATCATTGAAGAAACGCGAAGTGGACTTGCGAGTTGGCAATAGAGCAAGAGTTACTACATTAGCTATATGGACTTGTAGTTTAGCTTTGCCTTTTGGCCTTATATTAGAACTTGATAATTGTTATTATGTTACTGTTATTACAAGAAACATCAATTCTATTTCTCATTTGGATTTGAAAGGATTTGTCTTTATTATTAAGAATAACAGTTGTTCTTTTTATAAAGATGATGTTTACTAGGATCTGGATTGCTTACAAATGGTTTGTATGAGTTAGATCTAGAAAGGCCAATTCTTAACATAAATAGTAAGAAAAGTAAATTAAGTAACCAAACTCCATCTTATTTTTGACATTGTAGATTAGTTCATGTCAATGAAACTATAATCACAAAATTGCATAAAGAAGGATATTTAGATCCTTTTGATTATGAATCATATGAAATTTGTGAATCTTGTTTATCGGGAAAGATAACCAAACTACTCTTTAAGGGAAAGGGACAACGTTCTAATGAGTTACTAGAATTAGTACATTCAGATGTATGTGAACCTATGTCCACAAATGCTAGAGGCGGATACTCATATTTCATTACGTTCACAGATGACCATTCTAGATATGGTTATGTGTACTTGATGAAACAAAAGTCAAAATCGTTTGAAAAGTTTAAAGAATTTAGACTAGAGGTAGAGAAATAAACTGGAAAAAGTATTAAGACACTTAGATCATATCGAGGTGGTGAATACGTAGACCATGAGTTTCTTGGTGACCTAAAATAGAATGGGATTCTCTCACAATGGTCTCCTCCTGCAACTCCACAACATAATGGAGTTTCTGAGAGGAGAAATCGTACACTATTGAAGCATGCTATATTTGATAAGCTTCAAGCTAAATCAGATAAATGCAAATTTGTGGGGTATCCGAAAGAAACTTTCGGTTATCAATTTTATCATCTTATTGAGCAAAAGGTGTTTGTCTTAAGATATGCTACATTCTTAGAAAGAGCATTTGTTTTCAAATAAAGTAGTGGGAGTGAGGTTGAACTTAGAGAAGTTCAAAAGCCACAAATTCACATCGATATGAAGCAAGAACCTCAAGTTGATACGTATGATGTACAACTAAAAGTTTAAAAAGCATATAGTCTATGACAAACTAGTAGGATACATCGTCCTCCCACTAGATTAGATCTACATATTGAGCAGGGAAAGGATAACGTATCACTCATAAATGATGAGCTTACTACTTTTGAAGAAGCAATGTAAGAAGCAATGTCAGACATTGATTATTTAAAATGGCAAGAAGCCATGAAATCTGAAATAGAATTCATGTAAACGAACTAAGTCCAGACTTTGGTGAAGGCACCTGAAGGTATAGTACCTATTGGGTGCAAATGGATTTTTAAAAGAAAAAACTGACATGGATGGAAATGTACATACGTATAAAACAAGGTTGGTGACGAAAGGTTACAGACAAAAATAAGGAGTTGATTTTGATAAAACTTTTTTGTCAGTAGCAATGCTTAAATCTATAAGAATTTTATTGGCTATAGCAGCATACCATGATTATGAAATTTGGCAAATAGATGTCAAAAAACATCCCTCAATGGGAGTTTGTATGAGGATGTGTATATGACACAACCTGATCAAATATGCAAGTTGCAAAGGTCCATTTATGGACTTAAGCAAGCGTTGCAGAGTTGGAACATTTGTTTTGATGAAACAATCAAAGAGCTTGATTTTATCAAAAATATGGATGAACCTTGTGTTTACAAGAAGGTAAGCGGGAGTGCAGTCGTTTTCTTAGTGCTTTATGTAGATGACATATTGCTTATTGGAAATGACATTTCAATGCTCTAGTTTGTTAAGATATGGTTATCTAAGAACTTTTCTATGAAGGATATGGGAGAAGTAGCCTATATACTAGGTTTAAAGATCTATCAAGATAGATCAAAAAGGTTGCTTAGATTATCTCAATCCATGTACATATATAAAGTGCTAAAGAAGTTTAGCATAGAGAATTCCAAGAGGGGATTCTTACCCATATCATATGGGATTTCTCTCTCATAGAGTATGTGTCCACAGACACAAATGGATTGTATTCCATGTGCTTCGGCAATTAGATCAATCATGTATGCGATGCTATATACTAGACCATACGTCACTTATGCTTTGAGAATAACAAGCAGATATCAAGCTAATCTTGGTACATGTCACTGGACGGTTGTGAAAAATATCCTGAAGTAATTAAGAAGGACTAAAGATATTTTTCTGGTCTATAGAGGAGTTGAACTGAGAGTTTAGGTTTATTTAGATTCTAGTTTTCAATCTGATCAAGTTAATAGTAGATCAAAGTCAGGATATATTTTTACACTTTATAATGGTGCGGTTAGTTGGAAGAGTTCCAAACAACTAACCATCGCAGATTCAACGACCGAAGCAGAGTACATTTCGGCATAAGAGGCGACAAAGGAAGCAGTTTGGATCAAGAAGTTCATCACTAAACTTGGAGTGGTTCCTAGCATTGTTGAGCCCATGGTATTGTATTGTGATAACAACGGTGCTATTGCGTAAGCAAAGGAATCTAGGTCTCATCAATGGTCCAAACAAATACTCAAGAAGATTCACTTGATCAGGTTGATAGTAGAGCGAAAAGACATAACATTAGAGCGAGTTCCCACTAAAGAGAATCTAGCAAATCCTTTTACTAAGCCATTGTCTCAGAAGAGACATGATCGTCATATAGATAGATATGGAATTAGATTCATAGGTGATTGGCTTTAGTGCAAATAGGATATTGTTAGTTTATGCCCTTACAACCAATTAATTGGATGTAGATTAATATATGACATTATATTTTAATTAATGAAAAGGGGTTATTTATCTTTGTGTATTAATTTCATTAATATTTTATGTTTTAATACTAAAGATAAAATCTTTGAAATAATTACTGTATACTTGAAATTATAATGAGATCATAATTATGAGATTCAATTACACTTACGTGTTATTCCTAAATATCCTTAGTTGTAGCTTCATCAAGACTGAATATTGTTGAAACAGTAAAACTAGCACACAATATGTTTCTTTCTTATGAAGAAAATAGTTGATCTCATTAATTAAAGTATAGAGATACTATAATTAATTTGTGGGTGATTATTAGAGAATAAGTCACTGAACTGACCCGATTATGATAATTCTAAATGGGATATTACTTATGTATCTATGAATTATCTCATAATGATGGTTGTATAATTGATTCTCATACTTAAGATTACCAAGGTATCTAGTATGGAAATTACTATGTTTTGATGTTATTTACGAATCTTCTTAAGATAGTTCAGTCGATAGTAATTGGATGCAGTAGGAACCATATATAGATAGTTGAGTAAGTCAAAATAAGATTTGTCATTCTAAAGCAATTACAAAGAATATTTTGTTGTTCTTGATTAGTAATGATTTATGGAATTATCTTATTAGAGTGAATTGATATTTGAAAAGAATTATAAATCAATTACTAACTAGCAAGAACGAACATGATTGAATGATAAGAGCAGACACTGTATCCATAATCTGTCCAATTAGAATATTGAATGACGAAATGATTAAATTATACATTATAGTCATGCATGGATAGGTTAAGTCAATCATTTTGACATTTTTGATATTTAGGTAATCATGACATGCTAGATGTCAATCAAGATTTATGATTATGAATTATTTAGTTGGAGAATTAAAGATAAATTAAAAGAAGTTTTAATTTATCTAATTCTAATTGTGAATTATAATTATAATTTATAATCATTGTCAATTTATTAGGAACGTAAAAAGTCACACATTAAAGAGCAATTTATGAAAAAAATCAATTTAATTAAGTTGGACATAATTATAAAGTTTAAGAAACTTTATGAATCAAATATGAGATATTTGATTTTATTAAAATTAAATTAATTAGAATTAGAATTTGATTCTAATTGTAATTAAAGAGATTTAATTTTAATAAGAGACAGCTATGATTTTTCTATTTAAAGGAAAGAGCTTTTTAAAAGCTAACACTTTTTATTTTCTTCCTCTTAAAAGTAGTTTGAGAATTGCTCACGATTTCTAAATCGAATTTTATTTTATTCAAGTTTAATTAATTATTGGGATCTACTTGAAATCTTTAAAAATATTTTTTTTGTTTTCCGCTGCGCTTGTAATTCTATCACAGTTGGATTCCAATAATTAACTCATCAAATTATCATGTTGTTGATCTCTCTTAAGAGCAGATCCTCTGGTTTAGTTAATCAAGTTTTTACCCTGTTTTATTAAAAAAAAAATATTCTAGTGAACAAAATTTAATATTAAAGAGTTAAAATACTCTAACGAAACAGTGCTCCAGCCCCTTTAAGCTACTGTAGCGACCAAGTTAGGATTTCTGGGAATGCCATCGTCTTTGTCAGGACTTTTTATCGAACTCGTTAAAATACCAATCAGTCAGTACCTATCTTCGACGTTGCCGATATTTTGAATTCCATGCTTTGCTTTATCCGGGGAGACAAAGTGGAGAGGCGTCTCATCAGTTGTGGGGCCCATTCCACTGGCTTAGCACTTAGCAGTATTAGCAGTAGCTGCTGTTCTAGATGACACCTGTAAGTACTCTGATTTAAACTTTCATACTTACACGCTCCTTGCATAGAGCGTTGAGACGGGAGGTGTGTCTTTTCTTCTACCCTCAGGCCCAGTGGTCTCACGCGCCACTTAACGTACTTCCCACCCAATTCTCTTGTTAATTTTTCTCTAGTCTATTTAATCAATTTGGTGGAGCTTTTTGAAATTTGAAGTGTAGGAAGGGAAAAACAAAAACAAAACATTATATTACATTTGCTCTCAATTTACACCTTTAACATCCGAGGTCAAATATAGACGCCAAATCTCATAAGCTTTTTCCAATGTCGTTTCTATTGGATTCTCCACCACCAAGAGAAGAAGTTGTCACGACCAATGGCATTTTACCAATGGAGGCAATTAAAGCTAACAGGTCACATCTAGAACTACCACCATCAGCCATTTCCACCTAGAGGAAATCAAGTTGTATGATTGGGACTTTTCAATCATTAATTGTTAATTTATCAATTATTTTTGCTAATTACATTTGATATTTTAGGACTAAAGGTAAAATTTTTAGAATAATTACTATACAAATAAAATTACGATGAGATTATAATTATAATTAATATTCAATTAACATTTATTTATTGTTCATAAATTGTTCCTGGTTTTAATTTCGCATTGATGAAACGATAAAACTAGCACACATTATATTTCTTTCTTATAAAGAAAGTAATTGATCTTAAATAAATTAAAATATGAAGATACTTAAGCATACGAGTCTTTATTAGAGAATAATTTTACAGAACAAACCCTAATATGATGATCCCCAATGGAATATTACTTATATGCTTATGGATTTTATTATTATGATGATTGTATAATTGATCCTTAGACTTAAAATTACCAGAATATCTCATGTAAAATTACTATGTTTTAATGTTACTCATGACCTATTCTAAAGTAATTAGAGAGAATATTCTATTATTTTTAATTGGTAATAATTTAAGGAATTCTCTAACTATAGTAAATTGAGATTTGAAAAGATATTTTCAACTATCAACTATAAATAAATTACTAATTACAATAACAAGCATGATTGGATTTAAGGAGTAGATATTCCATATGCAATTGGAACATTGAATAATGACATAATTAAATTATACGTCATAATCATGCATGGACAAATTGAGTCAATCTATTTTGACATTCCTAATATTTAGGTAGTTATAACGTTGCTAGACATTAATTTTGATATATGATTATAAATTATCTAATTAGAGAATTAAAGATAAATTTAAAAGAGTTTTAATTTTTCTAATTCTACATGAAGTAGAATTATAATTAATAATCATTGTCAATATATTAGGAACTAATGAACCACACATAAAGAACAATAAAAAAGAGAAATTTTAATTTATATTAAGTTAGACTTAACTGTAAAGTTTGAAAAACTTTAATGATCAAATATAAAATATTTATTTTGTCAAAATTAAATTAAATTATAATTAAAGTTTCACTTCAATTATAATTATGATATTTAATTTTAATAAAAAATTAAACCTTAATTCTTTTTTCTATTTATAAAAAATAAGCCAAAGGAGCTAGCACTCCTACTTATTCCTCTCAAACATTAAGTATTTTTTTAATACTCAATAGATATTATTAGAGATCGGATGCTTAGACATCTCGTAGTTAACATTTATGAAAAGGATTTTGTAGAAATTTGAATCAAGTATAATTCATATTTTTTGAGTTATTCAATTACCGATATTTGATAAAAAAAATTTGTAAATTTTTTTTTTAACCACGTTCGTGATTAGATCATGTTGGTTTTATAACATTAATTCCTTCAAACCAGAACCTCCACTACAAGGTAAGACAAGCCCAAAGCTAATAGGAACTGAGGCACTATTAGGCTCTACTTGCTTATGAGCTTATTACATATTGGTTTAGTGAATAAATGATGAAGATGATGATATAAGCCCTAGCCCACAAAACAAAAATGCATTTGTTGCTATATTAGCCATTTGAGCAGATAATGTAGTTGCATGCATAGCTAGTTGTGGTGGTGCATATGCCCTACGCTCTTGCCCAGTGACACCAAACAATGACAGTTCGTGGTCAGACGAAAGACAGAGCAATATGGGTTCAAAAGAGCTGGATGGAAATATCAGTTTAGTGATCAGGTGGTCGTGGTTCCATGGATCCCATCAGGGTAGAGAATGCAGGGGCTTGAGGAGATTATAAGCTTCCTGGTGCAGTTGATGAATCAAATAGACTAACAAACCTACTACTACTGGTGGTACCATTGTTGTTTGAGCTAGTACTACTATATATTATAGCCCATTGCTGTTGGAATTGTTGCCACCATTGTTGACACCTTATCTATAATAATCACCAGAAGTCGGTTCTTACCATTGAAAAGCCTTTAAACCGAAAAGTAGAGTCAATAATGATTTCCCTTATCAAGCTAAACCTATAGTTCTTTTTTTTTTTTTTATAATAACTTGCGATTATCTTTTGATCTGCTTTTATGCAAACTGAATTCCAAATTTTGGAAAAAAAAATTGTCTTACGTTAATTGTTCATTTCAATTTCAGAGCTACATTGTTATGTTCATCGTATAATAACTGTCCGTATGGTTGCTGTCTTCAGTAGCTAAAGATAGAACTAGACAGAACAGAACGGAACAAAAACTGGATACAGTAGGGTGTTTGGTTGTAGTAGACAGAACAGAAAAAACTGTATCTGTCTCTATACTGATAGTGTTTGGTTGCAGTGGACAGAA
>JANZLF010000006.1:21192849-21205770 GCA_026546835.1 Erythroxylum foetidum | reverse complement strand
TTAAAGAATATAAATATAAATAAAGGATATATTAATAAAGGATAAAATAATGATAAGCAGTAGTTATCAGTGGAAGTCTATTAATTAGAAAAGTGGGCGAAGCTAAGCTCATTAATAATCAATCGGTTACGAAAACGGCGGCGGTTATGGGTGAGGACCACAACTCCCACAACTTCTTTGCTGCACGCAATTTTTAAACAAAATGCTGTCGTTTTGTAAAAAGACAGAATAAGACAGGGTTATTTATGACAGAAGATCTGAACTCTCCCTGGATTTCCTTTGTACCTCGAAGGCAACTGTTACTCTATTATCTTTTTGCGGACCTAGCTTTTTCCAGCCTTTCCCATACTAAAAAAAAAAGAAAAAATGTTTGGACCCGAATGAAAATGTGGCCGTCGTTGTAATCCCAATCGTAAAACGGCTTTATTCTCACTTGTTAACAATTCTGTAAACAAAAATCCCTACTTCGGCAGCCATTCCTAAAACAAACACAACCCAAGGGAAACCGATCTCCCTTTCAGGTAATGCTACGAATTTGTGTTGTCTGTTTCCAGTAACATCTCTTCGTTTGTAACTGTTATCATATTCTTTTCCTCTTCGAACTCATTCTTCATTTGTTTTAAGCAGCTTAACGTTTTTAATTTTTGGTGGGGCCATGGCAACGTTTGCTAAACCAGAGAACGCTCTGAAGAGGGCTGAAGGTGAGTTTGCATCTGAGTTTTTAGTTCTTGTTTTTCCATGTTTACTGATTGTATTTTTCTGTTAACCATGAAGCTGGATCTGCCCTTTTGGTTATTTAACTCAAGATGCCCTTCTTTTCTCATTTTTTGCGTTCGGTTGTTGGGATAATTGAGAAACCTTGGTTGATTATTTGTTAACGGCTGGATAATGTCATTGGACAACTTTATTGCTTATGTAGATTCTTATTTACTGTTTTTGATTCGTGCAATTTGGATGTATTGCTTTGTGACGTGTGGTTGCAGAGCTTATTAATGTTGGGCAGAAACTTGATGCCCTGCAAGCTCTTCATGATCTCATTACCTCAAAGAGGTACCGGGCATGGCAAAAGACGCTTGAGAGGATTATGTTTAAGTATGTTGAGCTATGTGTTGACATGAGGAAAGGTAGGTTTGCCAAAGACGGGCTGATACAATACCGTATTGTGTGTCAACAAGTTAATGTTAGTTCCTTGGAGGAGGTCATCAAGCATTTCATGCAGCTTTCCACCGAGAAAGCTGAGCAGGCACGTAGTCAGGCACTAGCCCTGGAAGAAGCTCTTGATGTTGATGACCTTGAAGCAGATAAAAGACCAGAGGATCTGATGCTTAGTTATGTCAGTGGAGAAAAGGGTAAAGATAGGTCTGATCGGGAACTTGTAACTCCTTGGTTCAAGTTTTTGTGGGAGACATATAGAACTGTGCTTGAAATATTGCGGAATAACTCAAAGTTAGAAGCACTATATGCGGTAACACTTCAATGACATTCGCTTCATGATTTAGATAATTCTTTCAGGCCATTAGATATCCTGTTCCAGTACTATAACCATCTACTTTGCATTGTGCAAATTGAGCACTCTTAGTGCATGATAGCAGAAGTGGAGATTGACTGAACACATGTTATCAACAGATGACAGCACATCGAGCCTTTCAATTCTGCAAACAGTACAAACGAACAACAGAATTCCGGAGATTGTGTGAGATAATTAGGAATCACCTAGCAAATCTCAACAAATATAGAGACCAAAGGGACAGACCTGATCTGTCATCCCCAGAAAGCTTGCAGCTGTATCTTGATACACGATTTGAGCAGCTGAAAATTGCTACTGAGCTTGAACTTTGGCAGGTATGTGGAATGACACTTTTGGTATGTGCAGACTGGTCATATGTCTAGGTGTCTGACCAAAATTGACTATTGATTACCATAATTGGTTCAAGTTATTGCCTTTTGACTTCCCTGATTCTTGTATGCAGGAAGCTTTTCGGTCCATTGAAGATATTCATGGTTTAATGTGTATGGTTAAGAAAACTCCTAAGCCATCCTTGATGGTTGTTTATTATGCCAAGTTAACAGAAGTTTTCTGGATTTCATCAAGTCATCTTTATCATGCATATGCATGGATGAAGCTCTTTACGCTTCAGAAAAGCTTCAATAAGAACTTGAGCCAAAAGGATTTGCAGTTGATAGCCTCATCTGTTGTTTTGGCTGCACTAGCTGTGGCACCCCATGACCATAAACGTGGTGCATCCCACCTGGAACTTGAAAATGAGAAAGAACGCAATTTGAGAATCGCTAATCTCATTGATTTCAATTTAGACCCTAAACCTGAGAATAGGGAACTGGTATATGATTCTTACAAATCATATTTGCCTTTTTATTTTTTCACATTTTCATTCATTTACTGTATAATCAATGATTGGTTTCTCATTCTGGTGATATTATCTGCAGCTTTCAAGGTCATCCCTCTTGTCTGAATTGGTAAGTCCAAATTTGTTGTTATTGCACATCCATCTGTAGATAAGTCATACGTTCAGATGCACAGACGGCACATATATGAGTGCAAAAACATTCTCACCCATCGAAAACTTGTTACTGTTTGATTAATTTAATAGTGAGGATGGTTCAGATTTAAAATAAGTATCTCAAGGTCCAACATAATTTGGAGTGACATTACTTCCTTTTGATTGACTTCCTTATAACAAGTATATCCTGCAGTGTGGTCTGCTTTCACAATTTATAGTGTCAAATGTGGATATCTGATGTATTTGTTGTGAATTATCTAACTTTTAGGTTTCCAAAGGTGTAATGAGCTGTGCAACTCAGGAGGTTAAAGATCTCTATCATCTTTTGGAGCATGAGTTTCTCCCACTTGATCTGGCGGCAAAGGTAGAGCCCTTGTTGTCAAAAATTTCAAAACTTGGAGGAAAACTTTCTTCAGCTTCTTCTGTGCCTGAAGTCCGACTTTCGCAATATGTTCCTGCTATTGAACAGCTTGCAACCCTGAGGTTGCTTCAACAGGTAAATGATTGGTCCTGGTATTTCTTCTCTGCTGGCTTTCTTGTTGATGCAACTGTATTCCTTCTTTTTAATCATATTTTTTCATTGCTTTTCTAGGTCTCTCATGTCTATCAAACAATGACTATTGGCCGCTTATCTCAGATGATCCCCTTTTTTGACTTTTCTATGGTGGAGAAAATCTCTGTTGATGCTGTGAGACATAGTTTTTTGGCTATGAAAGTTGACCACATGAAGAACATCATACTGTTTGGTAATTTGGTATGCTACATTAACTATACACAACTTTTTGATGCATGGGTCCCCCCTCTCATACTGTTCCTCTTCCCTATTGCTGGTATGATGATGACACAGTTTCCTCACAGCTCACATACATGAACATTTCTTTTTGTGATTGATTATGTCCTCAGATGTTTTTCTTATTGATTCTGTTTCTGTAAACACGTATGCAAACTTTTCTAGTGTCGCTTAGATAAATGCATTATAGTGGTTTAGGAACCTGCACTGTAGTGAATAAAGACAAAGGTTTGAACCCTGTTTTGATGGCTTTCATTGCACTGTAGGATCTTGAATCTGATGATCTACGAGATCAGTTGACTAATCTTGCTGAGTCCCTTAACAAAGCAAGGTTTATGGTATATCCTCGAGCACAAAAATCATCAAAACTAGGCGACATTTTACCCAGTCTCGGGGAGATTGTTGAGAATGAACACAAGAGGCTTCTAGCTCGAAAATCAATCATTGAAAAGAGAAAAGAAGAACAAGAGCGCCAACTTTTGGAAAAGGTATACTGCTGGAATACCAATTTGAACTTTTCAATATTCCCATTGTGATCTCCTTAATTGAAATTTTGGGGTTTGCTAAGGAACGAGAGGAAGAATCCAGAAGGCTGAAGCTGCAAAAGATAACAGAGGAGGCAGAGCAGAAGAGACTTGCTGCTGAATATGAGCAACGGAAGAATCAAAGGATTTTGCGGGAGATAGAGGAGAGGGAGCTTGAAGAAGCTCGGGCTCTACTTGAGGAAGCTGAGAAACATAGTAAAAGGAAGGGAAAGAAACCGATTTTAGGAGTGAGTTAAAGCTAGAGGTAGTTTGTTTTTTACACTCAAGCTTACAATTGTCCTAACTCTGGTATTTCCATTGATTTACAGGAGAAAGTAACAAAGCAAACTTTAATGGAAAGGGCTTTGAGTGAGCAGCTGAGGGAGAGACAGGAAATGGAGAAAAAATTGCAGAAACTGGCAAGAACAATGGATTATCTGGAAAGGGCAAAAAGAGAAGAGGAAGCTTCATTAATTGAAGCTGCTTATCAACGAAGATTGGTGGAAGAGAAACTGCTACATGAACGTGAGCAACAGGTACTTCTTTAGCAATATAGATGTAAAATTTAGGTTATTAGTTACCAAGTAACTGTGTTTTGTTAGTGTTGAGACTCTTTTTAGATGTTTTGCACCTTTAACTTACTTCTACCAAAAATGCAGCAAGATGTTGAACAGAGCAGACAACGCCATGAAGGTGACCTCAAGGAGAAACGAAGATTGTCTCGGATGTTGAAGAATAAGGTAGTGTTCAACTAGATCTTTCACTGACAAAATTAGTCAATGTGTATGTGTTCAATGCTCACTTTGTGCAGGGCTGAAAATTAAACCCATCTATGAGGGCTACTTTACATCTCTCATCTTGTTGGTTTCTCTTTGACATTTTATATGAACTTGATTTTCCTTTTGTCTTACAGGAAGAATTCCAGGTTAAAGTGATTAAAAGTCGCGAAGCTGAATTTGACCGGCGAAGTGAAGAGAGGGAGCAGAGAATCAACCAAAAGATTCATGCTAGGAAGCTAGAGAGAGAGGCTCAGAGAAAGAAGATATTCTATGTGATGCATGAGGAAGAAAGACTTAAGAGGCTTCGTGAAGAGGAAGAAGCTAGGAAGCGAGAAGGTAATTACAGTTTGCACCTATTGTCTTGGTTCTTCAACCATTTGATTTGTGTTGCTGTGTCTGTTCACCCCCAATTAATTCTTTATCAGTTTGTTACGCTGCTAATATTTTTTCTCTTAATCTGGTTTTATCTAATTTTATACATCACATATATAAGATGCCTTGTTGAACTAACAAATGCTCTTGTGAATTCTATCTACCTATGCTTTTATCACATTTATATTCGGAAACATGCAGAGGCTGAGTCTCGAAGGAGAGAGGAGGCTGAACGCCAGGCAAAATTGGATGAGATTGCTGAGAAGCAGAGACAGAGAGAGCGGGAACTCGAGGAAAAAGAAAAGCTGAGGAGAGAAGCTCTCTTAGTGAGATCAACTGATGGGCTTTCTAGGCCTTCTGAGCTCCCTGCTGGATCCCGGCCGGAACCTGTGGGTGTTGCTGCAACTGGTACACCTACCCCTGGCAAATATGTACTGCCTAAATACCGAAGAGCAGAAAGCTCAGGGCAGGCCCCTGCAGATTCTGATCGTTGGGGCGTAGGGAGCAGGCAGGGCCCTCATGATTCAGATTCTTGGAGCCGTAGTGGCCCCAAGCAGTTTTCAGATTCTTGGAGCCGTGCTGGGCCCAGACAGGCCACTGGAGATTACAGTGCGGGCTCAAGGTCCACTTGGTCCTCATCTAGGCCTCGTGAACGCTGAATGACCATGAAATTGAGGCCAATACAATTTCTGGCATTTGTATTTCATGCATGTTAAAACTGATGGCCTTTGCAGTGGACTGGTTAAATTTTGTGGCGAACCTTGAGCTAACATAATTATATTGCAATTTTGAGAACTTAAAAAAGACCATTAGTGGTATGCTTGTCCTGCAACTTCCCCAATTTTGGCCAAAACACTAAATGTAATGAACTTGGAGAAATTTCCCAACTCTTTTGTTGTAGTGAAATGTTTTCTAACAATTTTTAATGTGCAACGTTGAAGATATCTTTTGGTACTGGGCATTATATGGTTTCATTTTTGTAGTTTTTAAGTTTATTTTGATCATTTTTAGTGGGGCAAAATTGGGTATCACATGTTCAGATAATGTTATGTTGGGTCGTGGCTATAGAAAGAAATCTATACTGATTTAAAAATTTTAAGTAACAATTGAATATTTTGTCCAGTTAACAACAGTGGCCTACTTAATGGTGGTTTACAGCCCTTCACTTTAAAGAAGAGCTTGAGATGTCAAACGTTCATCTGTCTTCTATTCTTGAGATTCAATTCTAATTTGTTTGCTTCAATATAATTTTCGGTCGTCAAGGTGCAATTTTGTCAGAAGTATTAGTTTAATGGAACGTTTAACCATCAAGATGCAATTTTTCAGTTATCGACCCAACTTCTAGTTATTAAGATGTAACTTTTCAGTTATAAGTATTCCTTTGATGCAATTTTAAGCCATTTGTATACAACTTTTCAGTCACAAATATTTGTTTGACACTATTTTCAATTAACCAGACCTAACTTTTAAGTCGCATGTAATTTCTATTCAAATGCAACTTTTTAGTCTCTATTTTCATGTAACTTACATTATCTAGATGCAACTTTTTAACTCATTTTTTTAAGGTTTATATTCAAATTTATGTTAAGAAATATTTTGTCAAAGTCAAAAGTTTTAAATGCGTCTCAACAAACATATAATTTGGTATTTTGTTTGATCGCAAGAATAGGAAACAAATGTTAGTCTATTGTCATTAATGTTTATAATATTGAAGTCTTAATTGAAATGATTTGACTTTGAGTTTGATATTACCTTAAATACTCTAACTTATTAAATATCACAACAAAATGCTTTTTTATCAACAAAAAATTAAGAGAAAATGAACAAAACTATAATTTTTTTTACTCTTAAAAAATGTGCTTGGAGATTTAGTTCCTTGTGCTTAAGAAATTGATGACCTTTTTTAGTAGATGACTAGTTTGATGAGTGCCGAATACACTAAAACTAAATACTATAGGTAAAAGGGACATTTTTAACTCAAAAATTCTTGTGAGTAAACAAAAACTAAAGTGGTGCAATGTGTGTTTCTTGTCTGGGTTTTATCAGAATGAAAAAGTGTTGTCTGTAGAGAACTGGATTGATGAGATTGAAGAAGATTTTAATTTTTCAATTGAACAAAACAAAGGATGAGAGGAAGAATAACAATCACTAGGTTTTATCCATTTTCAAAAGTAATGCTTTACACAATTATAAACAAAAATATAATTCAACTATAATATCACTTTCTTTCGTTCTAAATGTTGTCATTTCTAAATTACGTTACAGCCTCCCTTACAATTGTGTTTTGCTGTTTTTTTTTGTGTGTTTTATGACCTAAATATCATAACTTAGGCACCTTTTAAAGCTTTTTTAGATGTTTCCTTTTACCACTCCCCACCTCAAGTGAAACTCTATGGCTTATCTAAGTATCCTTGACATTAGTTCCCCTTCTCTAACCTCATCTTCCTATCCACTCTTAGTTTGTTTACTCCTCCCTTTCTATTTCCCCTTCCTTCTTCCCCAAAACACATTATCCTCTCCCTACTTCTAGTTTTTACCATTCCCATCCTTATGCTTGGTGCTTTCCCCTTGGCCCATCTCCTCATCCTTTCATCCTTCACATCTCTTAAATTCTTTATCTTTCAGCTCATAAGCTACCTACCTTCTCCTTGGTGCATTTGTAATATTATTTTCACTGGTGCTCTCTACTGGAGTAGACTCCAATGGTAAAGGGGTCTTTTCACTTCTCTTTAGTTCTCCTGCCTCTCTTGGTTACTATTTTTAGTAAAGAACTTTTAAAGTTTTAACCCTCTGCCTCTATAACCATTCTATTCAGAGATGATTGTGAAACCCCAAGAGCTAGATGAAGTGCTAAAGTCAATTAATCCACACAGTTCTCCTTGTCCAAATGGTTTTAATATGATGTTCTTTAACAAAACCTAGCATTTAACTAGGAGTATGGTTCATGAAGTTCTAGGATTCTTCGATCCCAAAAAGTTGCTCAAGGAGATTAAAAGAAACTTCATAACTCTAATTTCAAAAGGAGGAAAGATGGAGCACTTCAGTGACTATAGATCAATTGCTTATTCCAATTCCATCTATAAAATCATCTCCAAGGTTATAACTAAAAGATTTAGGTCATAGCTAATAGATTAAAGAGGATTTTGGTCAAGTATATAGATGAAACACAAGGAGCATATATACCTGGTAGATCAATGAGTGACAATATTCTTTTGATGTAGAAGATTATGAATTGTTACTACAGAATAACATGTTATAGAAACTGCACATTGAAGATTAATTTAAGGAAAGCCCATGACAATGTTGAGTAGAAATTTCATATTAACAATATGAAAGTATTGGCTGTTCTTGAAATATTTATTAAGTGGATTTCTCAATGCATCACCACTCCATATTTTAATATACTTACAAATGGGGAACCATCAAGGAGTTTTAGAAGCAACAAAGGTATAAGGCAAGGAGATCCTACATCTCCTTACCTATTCTCTTTTGTTATAAAGGTTTTTTGAAGAACACTTAAGAGGGTAGCGAAGAGAATAAAGCAGTTTAAATATCATTCTTAGTGTAAGAGGCTAAGTATAACAAATATGGTCTTGTACTATCTAGGGCGGAGAAAATATCTGTGGTAGCTTTGATGACTACAATCAACATATTTTCTAGAATTTCTGGACTTAAAGTGAACTCTAGAAAAAGATCTTGTTACATCTCTAACAAAGCTATGGATAAGAATCAACGATACCTTAAATTACAGGTTTTAACAAACATGACTTGCCATTTATATATCTAAGAGTTCCTATTGTTGCTTCTAAGCCAACTTATGAGGATTACTAATTGCTAATTGATAAAATATAGGCTAGGATATTAGGTTGAAGTTTGAACTCTTTGTCTTTAGCTAGGAGAGCATAACTCATCTCTTTTGTACTCAATGCACTAACTATACATTAGGCAACTCACATGTATTTTTCCAAGGATGTTATTAAGACAATTGATGCTATTCTTAAAAAGTTTTTGTGGTCTGGAAACAAAACTTATAAACACTACAATCCTGGTAAATGATTATAAGTATGCTCTCTCAAAAAGCATGGTGGGTTGGATATGCTTCCTTTAAAGATTTGTAATTTAGTTAAGCTTACTAAAAATTTTTGAATGATCATTGAGAACAAGCAATCCCTATAGGTCAAGTGGATCAATACATCAAAGGGAAAAATCTATGGAAAGTCAATATAACTAAAATTGTCATAATTACAACTAGAATAATCTTCAAACTCATAAGCAAAGTCAAATTATATATGATCAAATTATTGGAAAATTGTATCAATATATCCTTTCGGTATCATAGAAGTTTAACTGATGGACTTTGTGAGGATATTGGTAAGCTCAACTAGATCAAAAATATCATTGGGGTTGATCAATCTATTACTTATGGTCTAGCACATAAAACTAAAATTTTATCAACGATTTGAGATTTTGGTTTGTATAATCAAATCAATAGTAATGAGCTCAAGGAAAACAAAGTAGATGTCAACTAGTGGAATTTCTTTAGAAATTGTAAATTCACCAATTTTACTTATAAAAAGTTGTTTCAAGAGTAGGGAAATATGGTAGCACGCATAAACTTATTTGGTGCAAGTATATGATACTTAGAGCTTCAATCACAATGTGGAGAGCAATCAAGAATAGGTTACTTACAATTGATAGATTAAATAAATTTATGGTTATTTTAAATATATATGTTTTATGCAAGTATGAACAAGAAGGTATTACTCACTTATTCTTCAGATGTCATTTCACTCAACCTTTGTGGAAGGACATAACTCAAAGATGTTTGTTAAGAGATGCACCAGATAAGTGGTATTGTAGCTTGGTCTTTTACTTCAAACACACATGATAAATAAAACAATGGTGCCTTTTTATTGCTATGTCATATCTAATACAAGTTGTATACGATGAAAGGAATATGAGAATATTCAAGGGAATTGATAAACAACTATCAAGGATACACAGTGAAACAATCACAGCACTCATGTTACAATTTTCCACCTTTGAAGATTAAATGCAGATTAGCTCCATTCTTATGTCAACATGGGATTAATGATTAGTATGTACACTTATGTTTGATCCTTTTGATATCATTATAGTGATTTGTTAACCTAGTCATTTGATGGGATCATTTATGCTTGTAATAATTATTATTCCCTTTCGTGGCTTAATTTAATTTACAAATCTTTAAATGTTGTTTCTATTTTTATTAAGTTTGAATGTTTAAATTTTACTTTTGACATCCTAAATTTTAATCTTCATTTGTTAAAAAAGTAATTCTTTGTCATTGCAAATTCGTAAGTAGAAATTTAAGTTGCTTATTATGTATATCTTCTTCTTATAAATAGAATATAAAAAATGTTAACATAAATTATCTGCCTTTTCGTTGATTAACATTATATATATATTTAAAAGTTCTCTTTTATTATGAATATTAGAATCAACACATATTCTTGAACCTCTTATTTTTAATTCCTAATCACATAGCTCAACAATAAAATTATTAAATAAAGTATATTACTAATTTAATATTACAATGCAACATTTGAAATATTTTCGAATATTCGATCATGAAAGACAATTACTAACTAAAATTAATTGAGTTATTCACCCTGAATTGACCATAACAAAGGTGACGTTTGAAAGATGTAAATAGATTAGAAAATGAAGAAGGTGGTGATATTAGATTAGAATTATGCAAATTTGGATATTTTGATATTTATCAACTTTTAAAATTGTAGTGTATCTATTATCACTTTTAATTAAGAAAAAGAAGCATTAGTTTTAGGTGAGATAAGTGTGATGCATTTATTAGAGTAATATACAATTTTTGATAGTTTTTAAATAAAATATATTTTAGAATATCCACTCATAAATTTCATAGTAACTTTAATAGATATTAAAAATTCTTATAATTACTTATTTTATGAAAAGATGTTGTGATAACATAATAATTATGAAAATTACAAAGAAAAGCTAATGACTTTGAATTGAATTTGTGTGTCTGTCATTCCAATATTTGGTTCCATTCTATTTCATGACAGTATAGGTTACGAGTGGATGTTGGCCCAAATGGAGGATGAGAAACCACACTTAAAGTAAAGGTGATCAACACTTTCAAGTTCATTGCAACATAACTCACATACCTTGTCATCAGATCCTAAAATTCTATCTTTATTTTTCAATCTTCTCCTAATAACAAACCAAGTAGTGAAAGAATCTTTTGTTTTTAACCTTTTCGAAAAAAATTTGTTCCATAGAATGTGAGGGTTAAGGGGCTTAAGAGCTTTGATGCATGAAGAGTTTGAAAACTCTCCATTCGAGCTTAGAGACCAAACAGGTTTATCTAAAGTAGAAAAGTTAGACATATAGTTGGGGAAATAATTATGTAGTTGAGTAGCACCCCTACCTTAAAAGTGCCATGAGTTGTTCACAATTTCATTGCTAACTCTTGCCTTAGAAGGGATTCTAGAGTGGAGAGAAGAGATATCTTCTCTAATCTATAAAGGGCTTAGAGAATTCCAATTATCAAACCAAAACCATGTTCCTTTGCCATTCCCTACCCAAACTTTTATGACATGATAGACCCTGGTTCTATTTCTCATAATCTGAATAAAAGACCATGAGAATTCATTCCTTTCAAAGATTTACCATAGGCTGGTATCCTTAAACTGGTCCTCATTAATCCATTTACTCCAAAAAGATTCTTTGTCATTAATCGATCTCCAAATTCATTTTGCTACTTGCATGGATTGGAAGGTATGGATATATATGAGGTCAAGTCCTCCTTCCTACTTTTTCTAACGTAGTTGCTTTCATTTGATTTTAGCACCTCTAAGCTTGTCCAATCCAAAGGACATTCTAATGCATTTTTCTATCTCCTTATTTATTCTTTTAGGAAGCAAAAAATGAGAACTTTAATGGGAATGGAGATTGTTCAGAACAAAGATGATGAACTGCACTCTACCATCCTGAGATAAGCATTTTTGCAAAAATAGGAAGCCAAGTAAGTGAAAGGCATACCCTGGATGTTCAAATTAAAGATCTATTGAAGTATCTCAGTATTGGTAATATTTAAGGAGAAGTATATTCTACTCTTGCATTGATTAACTTTTAAGCCTTAAATCCGCAAAAGCTCAAAAGAGATTGATGTAATATGGAGATGGACTCATATTGAGCTCCAACAAGTTGAAATAGATCATCTACAAAACAAATATTGGAAAGAAACAGTGCCTTGCATTTATAATGGAACTTGAATTAAGGTCATCTAGATATATTGTAGCAAATAATCATGCTTAGCACTTCCATAGTAACAATAAAAGGATAAGGAGAAAGAGGGTCTCCTTGTCTTATGCCATTTGAACCTTTAAATTGCTCAGTAAGGGCTCCATTGATGAGAATGTTATATGGCAACGATGCTAAATTTTGGTTGAGTTGTCGAAGCCTCTAAAATAATTCCTATTCTCCAAACTTTTATAGTAGTCAGGAAACTAGTTTGAATCCTTAAAGAATTAAACACTAGCTTCTTAATTTCAATTAATAAAAGTAAATGGGTTTTTTAATTAAATAAATAATTAAATAAATTTAATTAAAAAATAAGTTAAATCAACCAAATTTAAATATGAGAAAGATAAGATTATCAAATTTCGATTCACGGGAAAGATTTCATCTAATTGTAACATTGGTCATTGGTCTAAAAAGAATATTTTCACAATTCAAGCAGTTAGTTTGAAATATATTAGGATAGCCATAATAAGTTTCAAATTTTCCTAAATTAATTGTTTCAAACCCAACATCCAAATCAAAACTTATTATTCATTGTGTAGCATCCCGTTACCGATGCGATGAGCATCGTGTTATGAGTGTAGAGTTGTTAGTGCTTAATTTGTGATCGAGTG
>JANZLF010000006.1:21134685-21145557 GCA_026546835.1 Erythroxylum foetidum | reverse complement strand
TCCCAGCTGATACGGTCATAAGCCTTCTCAAGATCAACCTTAATGGCCATATATCCCACATGCCCTTTCTTACCTTGAACATTGTTAAACTAAACCCAAAACGGATTATATGCATTGTTATCAGTAAAAATAGTTTATCTAATAAACTTCCAAAAAACACACATTTATACTCTAGATAAAGTAGAATAATTTATTTAAGGAAGATACGTATAGAAAGAGAGTAAAACCTGCAAAGAAATAAAGGAGAACATATTTGCTCAACATTTTTAATGGAGACAAACCCTTTTACTTAATAAAACATTCACATTCTTTTTATTTTTCAGATATCTTTACTTAACATAAGACTCTTTTTTTTGTGTTTATGTTTATTTTTATAATGATAATGCTTTAGTATAATTGCAATATTAAAGAATGCAATAAAGTTATATTACTTAATAGTTTTGCTTTAGTAATTATTTTTAAATGAAAAATGTTATGGCATAAAACATATTCTATTTTATTAATTTGATTATGCATAATATTATTTATGATATTAATATACTTATAAAACAACTATTTCACATATTAAAACAAAAATTATGAATCAATAATTTATTTTTTATTAAGATAAGATTTAATATCACAATTTTATATAACAAAATTAATTTTTTGTATAAACAAAAAGAGTAATTTTTTAAATATTACTATGAAATTCTACAGTTTATACATTACTAACAACTTAAACTTAATGCTATATTTGGAATTATAACAAATTTATATTAAAATGTTTAGAGAAAATTAATATATTTATTTTATTGTAACATTTTTAAATCAAACATTTACCATAATTTTATAAAATTGAACTTATTTTTAAATTTCAATTAATTTCCATTTATTATTTTTAACAAATAAGTTTAAATTGATCCAATTATAATTAATTTAAATAATTTAGTTTGATGTAATTTGAAATTTTATATGATTTGATTTAGTTAAGAAAATAAAATTTCAAAAATTTTATAATTTTAAAAAAACAAAATTCTCGGGCTTAAACTACCCTAATACTTGTATGTGTGTGAATTGTATAGGATAATGTTGTTTACATTTCAAAACGTTGAATCAAAAGAAGTTTTCTGTAAAATTTAAAGATTTGGTGATGTGGAATGCAAGTTTTCGACCCCAAATTTCCTTTAGAATGAGAGTTATAGATTTTTTTTCTATTTTGTGTTATTTTAGGGCATTTTTGTAATTTTATGTTTCATATTTCTATTAGATTTGTTGTCCTATTTAAATCCAATTTTAGGGACGTCTTAGACAGATTTTGAATATTTGGAATTCAGATGCAAGTTTTTTCCATTTTGTGTAACTTTCTTCATTTTCGCGCTGCATTACTTTGGCATCAGAGCGGTTGCTTGACGAATCGATTTCAGGAAGTCCAAGTAGAGTCAGTGACATTTCTTTCGACGTGATCAGAGGGCTGAGACCTTAAATTGTAGGGTAGAGATTGATGAGTTGGCAGTTCGGGTTGATCAGATTGATGTCAGGCTTCAATGTCATAAGGAACATTTCAATCGCTTAGAAGAGATCTTAATTCGGCTAAAGGAGTGACTTGAAATCCCCAACAAGAGCCAGAATGATGACAGGAGAGTCCTTAGTGGTGGAACATATCATAGGTGGCCTATCTTCTTACCTGTTCCTGGAATTCATAGGCATGGGCGGCATACCTGTGTATTAGATGATTCTGAAGAAGATGAAGAAGAATACTTAAAAGAACCTCCTAGAATACATACGAATTACCAGAGAGATAACTATGGTAGCAGAGAAATGGAATACAAATTGACTGTAACACCTCATACTACGGGTTAGAATATTAAGGAAATTTAGTACATTTTATGCTTTGCATATTTGAATATTTGCTTATTTGTGCATAAACATTTTGGACGCATACATTTATTATTCATGCATTCATGATATTTTTCGGGTATAATTGAGTTATTGAATGTGATTAAAAATGTGATTTGACCATTTTGGTGTATTTCGAGTATTTTGAAATTTTTGGTGAATTTTGGAAAAGTATTGAAATTTTGGACAAATCCTAGTATGACTCGTGGACTGATTTAATATTATCAAATGGCTTGTGTAGCGTCCCCTTACCGCAGGGTACGCACCGGGATGGCCGTAGGTCATACCGACGCATATCCAACGATAAGGGTGCACTACGAACGATCACTACTATAATCCACATGGCATCAATATAATAAAACCTTAATATTAAAAATCACTAAATTTAAAAACCACAAAAATACCTTTTCATTTCATATCACTAAATAGAAATATAGACAAGTCTATCAGTTTCCTACGGTCTAAATACTTCACTCCATAAAGGAAATATGATGTAAAAGTCTATACTAAGTCATCCCCAAAATCAATCCCAGCTGACCAACCTGTGTGCCATAACTTCTCTTGCCAACGTGCTCACACGACAGGAAAAGTCAATCTCTGGAGCTAGGAGTCTAAATCTATCGATCCTGAAAAATAGATGCAATTTTGGGTGAGTTTGCGAACTCAATGAGAAACCATCATCGATGGTTTACCCAATTCATGCATTACGCAAATAGCGTACAGCATAACACAATAACACATTCAAAATACCATATAGCAGTTCACAATTTCACATACAACCACAGAACTCAGAAGTTTCATAAATCAGTTATCACAATTATAGCATGCATCCTTGCCTATTTTCCATTCACGGAATTTAATCCGTCACAATGTGTATGCAATACATATGTGACTCTTTCCAATTTTATTACAGTGTTGTGACCGAGCGCATTAACAGTGGACGGTGTTTAGTAGACGCATCTAGGGAGTAGGAGAGCCCTCACACAGGATGCACTAACTCCCTTCGAGCTCGAGGCTCGTTTCAGTAATAGTGGCGACTCAGGTCACAATTATCATTATCTGTTCATGTATTTATGCATGAAATGCAAAATGCCCAATAATTCACAGTCATATAGCTATAAAAACCCATTTATCACAATTCTTCCGAATCACGTAGCAGTCAAATCCAATTTATCAAAACAGACCTATCGATCCTAATTATTCCCATGATCATACAATTCACGTAACAGTCAGTTTACAGAGCATGTAACAATTAAAAATTGAGGAACTAACTAGGTTACTCACCTGTAACTTCCGAGCTACTGCCTGGAAGTCCCAGCAATATCCGTAGAATGATGATCCAATGGTGCCTCTATAACAGTTAAATAATTACCCATTACTAAATGCATAATCAGAACAATTCAATGATGCACATGTCTTAAAGAAAAGATGTACTATGCATATTCATGACTTTCCGGCGCTAATCCCCAATTTCACTATCTTTTGCCTCATAACCAATTTCTCATACTATAGGCTCTATCATATTTAGACATTACCCTTAATCTCAACAATCTTCATCTTCCTCAAGGATCAAGCTAAGCTTTGCACAGAGAGAGGGAACAACAAGCAACAGTCGTGAAGGAGGTCGGAAAATCACCAAGGAAGAGGAAGAAGAAAAAAATGCCCTAAGTGTAGGAAATCTAATTTTTCAGCCAAGAGGTTTGCAAAATCTTCAAAAGGGAAATTCAAACTTAAGGCATTTTAAAGGGTGATTTTAATCTAGAGCTCATAAGACATAAGTCCTCAAATTCTTTTAATTACAGTCTCTAATTTCCAATGGCTCAATATTTTAATTCTTAAAATCAAGGATCTAATTTTCTAGTACCATTGGACAATTATTTCGGTCCGGACATTTTCTCCCAAATTTTTCAGAAAATTTCCTATGGGTCTCTATCAACTGGCAATCACTCTAAAACATTCTAATTCAACTAATCAAACTCAATTATTCCATAATTTCCAATAAATCATAATCAAACATAATTATCTCAAAAAATTCACAAGCCAAATCATGTTCACAATTAAATGCCGAAAAATGTCATGAATGCATGTACATATATGTGCATGTGCAATTAACTGGTTCCTCTATAATTAGAGGCCAAAAAAATGCTCATATCAATTGTATGCAAATGAAAAATCCTAACCCGTCCCAATTTACTAATATAACCTTCCCATCGGTGATAGGATGTTACAATTCTCCCCTTCTAATAAAAATTTCGTCCTCGAAATTTCATACCTGTCGGATCAAATAGATGAGGATACTGACTCCTCATATGCTCCTCAGTCTCCCAAGTTGCTTCCTCAGTTGAATGGTTCTTCCATAGGACTTTTACTAGTGGAATCACTCTGATCCTCAACTGCTTAATTCGGGACCCCACAATCTGAATTAGCTCCTCTACATAACTCAAATTACTAGCCACCTCAATCTCCTGAGCCGGAATCACATGAGTCAGATCTGATCGATACCGTCGGAGCATACTCACTTGGAACACGTCACGCAACTGGGACATCTCACTCAGCAATACCAATCGATAAGCCAATGGTCCTATCCTCTCGACAATCTCATACGGAACAATATACCGAGGGCTTAACTTGCCCTTCCTACTAAATCTCAAAACTCCTCTCCACGGTGACACTCGGAGGAACACTCTGTCTCCCACACTGTACTCCATCTCTCTCCGATGCTGATCCACATAACTTTTCTGCCTATCCTGAGCCGCCTTAATGCGGCTCCGAATCAGTTTCACCTTATCCACAGTATCCTGAATCAGCTCGGGACCCTCAATCGTCCTCACACCCTCTTCATCCCAATACAGAGGCGATCGGCACTGTCTCCCATACAAAGCTTCATACGGTGCCATCCCAATACTGCTGTGATAATGATTGTTGTAAGCAAACTCAATCAGGGCCAAGTACTGATCCCATGCTCCTCTGAACTCCAATACACAAGCCCGAAGCATTTTCTCAGCAGTCTTAATAGTCCTCTCATTCTGCCCATCTGTCTGAGGATGAAAAGTTGTACTGAAGTTCAGTCTGGTACCCATAGCAGTCTGCAGGCTCTTCTAGAACCTCGAAGTAAATCTGGGATCTCTGTCTGAGACTATAGACACTGGGATCTCATGTAGTCTCACAATCTCTGCTACATACTTCTGGGCCAACTGATCGAGAGTATTGTTCTCTCTCACTGGCAAGAAGTGAGCCGATTTAGTCAACCGATCCACTATGACCCAGATAGCATCGTGCTGTCTCGGCGTCCTAGGCAACCCCATAATAAAATTCATCGTGATTCGCTCCCATTTCCACTCCGGAATGGGCAACGAATGCAATTTCCCTACTGGAGCCTGGTGCTCAGCCTTAACCTGCTGGCACGTCAAACACCTGGATACATACTCAGCCACCTGCCTCTTCATGCCAAGCCACCAGAAATGCAACTTAAGCGTATTATACATCTTGGTAGTACCAGGATGCATAGCATAGGCGGTCACATGCGCCTCCTCCAGAATCTCACGCCTCAAATCATCAACATCTGGAACGCATAATCTCTGACCTATCTATAAAGTCCCATCTCTAAACTCAAAATCCAAATCTCGATCAGGTCTCGCTTTCTCAATCAGTCTCACTAACACAGGATCCTGGTCCTGAATTCTCCTGATCCTGTCATGTAACATTGGCCTAAGCCTTAGACTAGCAATCAAAACTCCATCCTGAGCTAAATCCATTTGCACATTCAAAGCTCTCAACTGAATCAGGCTAGGCAATCTACCAATCTAAATCTGAGCTGTACTTATATGAGATCTCCCGCTTAATGCATCTGCCACCACATTAGCCTTCTCTGGATGATACTCAATCGTGCAGTCATAGTCTTTGAGTAGCTCTATCCATCTCCTCTGTCTTAGATTTAACTCGCTCTGACTCAGCAGATACCTCAAACTCTTATGATCAATGAAAATCTGGAACGTCTCACCATACAAGTAGTGTCTCCAGATTTTCAGGGCAAACACAACTGCAGCTAACTCTAATTCATGCACTGGGTAATTCACTTCGTGAGACCTCAACTGTCTCGAGGCATACGCAATCACTCTACCACACTGCATCATAACACACCCCAAACCTTGCTGCGAAGCATCACTAAAAACCTCAAAACCTCCAGCCACCGACGGCAAAGCTAACATCGATGCCGTAGTCAACCGATGTTTCAGCTCCTCAAAACTCTTCTGACAATCCTCAGTCCATCTAAAGGCCACATTCTTCCTCAGAAGTTTTGTCAAAGGGGCTGACATTACTGAAAACCCATTGGCAAACCTCCGGTAATAACCTGCTAATCCGAGAAAACTCCGCATCTCTGACACTGCCTCAATCTTATGAGGGTCCACTTGAATACCCTCACCAGACACTATATACCCTAGAAATACAACCTCATCCAACCAAAATTCACACTTACTGAATTTGGCATACAACTGCTTATCCCTCATAAGTTGCAAAACAATCCTCAGGTGCTCAGCGTGTTCCTGTCTATCCCTCAAATACACCAATATATTATCAATGAATACATTAATGAACTGATCAAGGTAGGGCTGAAAAACCCTATTCATCAAAGCCATGAAAGCTGTCGAGGTATTAGTCAACCCAAACGGCATCACTAGGAACTCAAAATGCCCATACCTGCTCCTGAAAGCACACTTAGGCACATCAGCCTCCACTATCTTTAACTGATAATAACCAGATCACAAATCTAACTTAGTGAACACCTGAGCTCCCTACAACTGATCAAACAGATCATCGATCCTAGGTAGTGGATACTTGTTCTTCACTGTCACCCGATTCAACTGCCTATAATCGATGCACAACCTCAAAGTCCCATCCTTCTTTTTCACAAATAGAACTGGAGCTCCCCACGGCAAAACACTAGGCCTGATAAACCCCTTATCCAGAAGCTCCTGTAGCTGAGCCTTAAGCTCCCTCAGTTCCACCGGTGCCATCCTATACGGAGGTATAGATATAGGAGCGGTACCTGGAACGAGGTCGATCTCAAACTCCGTCTCCCGATTCGGCGGCAAACCCGGTAACTCATCGGGGAACACATCTAGATATTCCCTAATCACGGGAACATCCTGCAACCTCTGCTCAACTCTAGAATCCACCACATGAGCCAAATAAGCCTCACAACCTCCCTGTATCAATCTCAGTGCACTCAGAAAAGAAATCATCCTGGCTGGCACTGCCTGACTAACACCTCGAAATACCGCTCTCGACTGACCAGGAGACTCCAACACGACCTCCTTGGTATAGCAATTCATAACAGCCCTATGGCCAGTGAGCCAGTCCATCCCCAGAATCACATCTATCTCTCTCAGAGGCAAAACTATCAGGTTTGCACTCAACACTGCTTGATCTATCTGGATCGAGCATCCCTTACAGACCTCTCCCAAAGTAGTAGTACCACCTAGAGATGTACTCACCTCTAGCCCATACTGCAATATCTCCCTATCCCCATATAATCTACATGCCATATGCGGTGCAATAAAAGAATGCGTGGAACCTGGATCTATCAAAGCATAAACCTCATAGCCAGAAATCAGAAGCATACCCGCAACAACATCTGGAGAATCCTGGGCCTCCTGCCTAGTCATGGCGTAGACCTTGGCCTGGGACTGCGGTCAGCTGCCACGTCCCTCAGTCCCCACAAAGGAATCTCCTGCTCTACCTCGGGCTCTGCCTCGGCCCCTGAATCCAGGTCACCACCGCGACTCTGCTGCACTGTCGAACTACTACCAGCTCTCCCACTCGCAACAGACTGAACTCCCAAAGTCATAGGGCAATTCCTAATCATATGATCCATGAAGCTAAATTCCAAACAGGCTCCAGTCACTCTCCAGCACTCTCAACTCAATAAAGGTGCCCATGTCTGATCGAGCTAACCTGGTACGGACCTCCAGATTGAGCCCGCCCCCAAATCTTCGACACCTATCAGACTCTGTAGCAATCAAAGCAGAAGCATATCCCATCAGCTCATTAAACTGCACCTCATACTCGGCTACTGACATCTGACCCTGTCTCAACTCTAAGAACTCCTGCATCTTCATCTCCAAATAGACCTTGGGCATATAATTATCCCGAAAGGCTCTCAAGAAATCCTCCCAAGTTAGAACACAGGGTCTGGTGGCACTGCCCGGAATAGTCTTCCACCACTGATATGCTAGACCCTGAAGCAAAGAGACCACATAATCAAAGCGCTTATCAAAGTCACAGTCCATCTGATCTAGGACTCTCTCAGTCCTCTCCAACCATCCCTCAGCCTCAGCAGGATCTGTGATGCCATAAAAGTCAACAACTCCCTACTTACACAGTCAATCATACCTCCTCTCCCGTCTCATGGGAACTCTAGGAGGCTGCTCCTTAAATCAAGGCACTGAAGACTCCTTACTAGCTCCGACTGATCCATGGTCAGCTGGTTGATCTACCTGATCACCAAGGACGGATGACCTAAAACAAAACTGTAATTCCGATCAATTTCTACTTTTCTTATGAAAATTCAAGCCTAAAATATATCATGCCCAAAAGATGTCAAACCATGCTCTGATACCACCTAATGTAGTGCCCCCTTACCATAGGTTACGCACCGGAACGCTCGCAGGTCATTCAGATACATAACATACGATGAGGGTGCACTACGAACGATCATTTCTATAATCCACATGGCATCAATATAATAAAATTGCAATATCAAAAACACTAAATTTTCAAATCAAAAGATTTTCCATTTCATTAACCCAAAACAGAATTTACAATTCTATTAGTTCCCCAGTCTATACATATATCTCCAAAAAGGAACTGAGACAAAATCCTAAACTAGGTCATCCTCAACATCAATCCTAGATGACCAACCTGTGTGCCATAACGTCGTTTGCCAATGCTCACACGGCAGGAAAAGTCAAACTTTGGAGCTAGGAGTCAACTATCTCTGTCCTGAAAAATAATTGCAATGTTGGGTAAGTTTGCGAACTCAGCGAGAAACCATCATCGATGGTTCACCTAACTCATGCATATACAAATAGTTCACATTCTATCATATATAGCACAATCAAAAAATCATATACATTCAATTTCACATTTATAAGGCGTTTCGCCTTTCATACAATTCACATTTTATTAGTCATATACAGAATGCAAATGTGACACTTTTCATTTTATTACATTGTTGTGACCGTGCGCCTGAGCTCATTTATGTTGAGCCATTGGATCTGAATAACATTGGGCTTGAAGCCCTAATACGTTGAGCCTGTGGCTCTGAAATCGTTGGGCTCAAGGCCCTAATGCGTTGCGCTTAAAGCTCTGAAAATACGGTGGCTACACTGGTCACAACTGTCATTATCTGATCATGCCTTTATGCATGAATGCACATGTTCAGTTATCAATAATTATGTCACGATAAAACAACCTACGTCTAATTCCGCATTTAAAACCAATTAATTTCTATTAATACACAAATAACACTTCTATATCATATTCCAGATATTTCGGACACCTATGGTTCGAAATCAATCAAAAGCAATCACACATAATCATCTTTGTATCTTCTTCACATGGCATAAGTGCATAATATAAATCAAATCAAGGTTGAGAAACTAACTAGGTTACTTACCTCTGAACTTCCGAGCTACTGCTGAAAAGTCTCTGCTATGTCGGAAGATCAACGCTCCACTTGAGCCTCTATAACAATCAGAATGATTAAACATTACTAGTTGTACAATTTCCAATATTCAGAAATGCACATGTAGCGATTGAATTATGTACTATACATGTTTATGACATTCCCGATCCTATTCCCGAATCTTTCCAATTCAATTCTTTATCACTCAAATTCATAGCAATTCCTAATACCATAATTCAATTGACTAAGTTCCGCATTCTCTAAAGTCAAACTCCAAGACATAGGAATTATTTTTAAATCGAATTCAAATTCACTATTCAATCGTCATCCGATTTCGAGAACCACCGAAATAAATTCCAAAATTCCATTCTTCTAAATTAGAATTCTTAGTCTCTAAATTAAGATCAATCAATAACTAACTCATTAGGAATCTACACCTCAAAATCATCACTTAACAACTTAATTCAATTTCGAAAATTGGGTGCCCTCGCCTCGGCGTAAGATTGCTCGCCGCGGCGAGACTCCTCGCTCTCGACGCGGTGCATGCTTCTTTTCTCCCCGCAGCGTACAAGCTTCATCTTGCCGCGACGTACGCCTTCGCTCGTCTCGGCGTGCGACAAAATTCTACTCGCCGCGATGTGTTCATCACACGTCGCGACGTGCAAACCCAGAAAAATACACCGAAACCTAGAATTTCCAGATCTGCAGATTTCTAATTCCTCCAATTCCATTCTAAATAGTCCAAAATAACTTCCTATACTAAATACCACTCATTTCTAACCTTAAATCCATAAAAAATCAATTATTCTTCAAATACCCAAAATCAAAATCAACATTTTTCTCAAAACCTATATCATCCGAAAACTTGTAAATTCATAAACAATTAATAACTTAATTTAATGATCAAATCAAACAACTCAAGATATAAAGAAGTAGTAACTTACTTGATTCAAGCTTTCGATCCTTAAAAAATCACCCAAGATCCTCAAATCCCCAAACTCATACACACCCACGACAATCATCCATAAAAACATCAAACATTTTCTTTTCCAATAACAAGTTCAAGGATAGATTTACGTGAAGAATGGAGCAATTTAGGAGAAGAAAATGGAAGGAATGGGCAAGGTGAAGATCACGTAGAAGGAGAAGAAGAAAAGCAAAAGGAAGACAAATTTTTCTTTCAAAAGGGAGAGAGTGTCGTGGAAGCAAAAATTCAAAGGGGTTAGGATTTTATTGTAACACCCAAATACCCCCTGGGAGGATACATGGATGCCACCCAAGACAGAACAAACAAAATCAAACATTAC
>JANZLF010000006.1:21092440-21105461 GCA_026546835.1 Erythroxylum foetidum | reverse complement strand
GCTCCATGATGATATGCTTGGAGGGCCAACCAAAATACTAACTTAAGACAGAAGCTCCTAACTAGCTTGAAGTTTCCAATGCCTTGCAAGTTCAACGATCGTCCCGCTCAACACCTGAGGAGTGGGAGATAATAGGGTGAGCTGCGAAGCTCAGTGGCATATATATTTATAGCCATTGGCAACGAGCCACACATTCAAGCATCTACATATATATATACACAAGCATATAGCAAGTCATCAATCTAACAATTTAATTACAATCTCATAGCCATCAAAATGTCATAAGAATATGTCATGTCATCTTTGAGTTCACAACATAGCAATTAATTATGCACCCTTCCTAACAGATCAATGATGAGATGCACAACAAATGGCTCGAGAGTTCCGTGGAACGATACGGATAAATCGAAGTTTATACCGTGAACTATACGAGTCCGATTTCTCAGGATCTCATGGCCTCAAGCGGGCAGCTGGGAGAAGGCTATATGTCGACGTGCACGTGACTAACGATACGTTCCTCTCTCACCCAAACAAAGCACATAATCATTCATTTCATGCTCATATCATTTTATCAAAAGCTTTCATGCTTTTCATGCTCTTTTCTTTCTTTTCCGAATATGCAAAATGCCATGAATTTTTCCAAGGCATAACATAAAAATATTTCAATGCAGTTCCATCTTTATTTTGAAATTCAACAACAAAGTTCATATACCGAAACATGTAGTAATTTTGCAAATCATTCAAAGGAAACAAAAACAAGAATTATGAAGTAATTGAAATCATTCTTGATTTGGGAGAAAACTTTGTTGGCTCATTACTAAATTATAAACATCAAAACCCACCTGAATTTCCTTGCTTGGATACATGCTTAAAAGATGCCTCTCCTTGTGATCCCCTTGCCTTCCTTGATTTCCTTTATCAAAATATAAAAATCCCATTCAATAGGAATACAATTTTGAGGACCCATAAATTCTATGAAAACTCAAATTCTTCCTTATTGTCTTAAGTTTCTAAAGACTCCAAAATCATTCAATTTGTTTCAAAAATCCGAAAGTGATACTCCAAACATATTGAGACTTACATCCAAAATTTGAGATCTTTATAAACTGAATTAAAACTTATTTTCTTAATAAAACTTTTAGAACCTTGTCTCTAATTCACAATGAATCAAAAATCACCTCATTTGGACCTCTACATCAAAAGTTATGCATAGTTTACCAAAACATATCTGTGCAGAAACTTGTGCTCGCCACGGCGAGGACGCCAGCTTGTATGCGCCGCGGCGTGCACGCTTGCGTGCGCTGCGACGTACACGCTTGCACGCACCGCGTCGTGTACAAATCCGTGCGCCGCGGAGTGCGCATGAGCACGTCGGGACACTCACCCGATCGATCCTAGCACGAGCAGTCATGTACTATCCGTTAATGTCCGACCGATCGAGCCTATTACGAGCTACAAGACCCTTACATACTCCTTCGACCCTTCTCTTCGCTCAGACTCGAGGAGTAGGGGGCTTATGGTCGGGTCGGTCGTGCTGGACCCGAACCCAGTCATAACGATCCGTGGGCTGACCGGTCCATCTTGCAAGAATCAGTCTCATACCTATTGGCTATGCCAAGCCCAGACCCAGTCCACGCATCCGTGCCCCATTCGCAGGTGGAAGTCTCCCATGCATACGTAAAGACTTAAACATAACATCTGCTCCATATATAAGGTATAACTCTGCCATAATAGAGATACGTGATCATAACCCTAGTTTTCTCTGCTCACAGTGATCCTACCTTCACAAAAAACTAACTTGAACGTCGGAGGGGCTTGTCGGATTCCAACCCCTGGTGTGCCTTGTGTTGTTTTGCAGGATCTCTTGTTAAAGACAGTCAAGCTTATGGACCCAAACGACAACGTGCAGCCTCGCTAGAATCAGACTAAACTAATTATTATTATTATTATTAAGATAATTAATAATATGTAAATATAATAAATTAATAAAACACTTCTTAATTATGCAATTTACTAATTATCAATTATTCCCTTGTAATGAGTTATATGAAGTATGAATATTGAACCTCAATCCAATTATGTTAAAATGACTGATTTGAAAGCTATAGAAGCATTCCAAGAGAGAAAATCTCATCCCCATTGGAACCAGCTCGGAGACGGCTGTCGCGTCATACTCATAACAAAAACGCACATGTTCGCTAAAACAGCAGTTACATTTTCATTTTCCGTCTAAATCCCTGATCGTTAAGGAAAATTTGTAATTTGTCAACCAAATAATGATGTGGAAAAGTCAAACGACGGTTGAAACTAATCCAACCTGCTAAGAGGACAGTTTAGTAATTTCATTTAATCCATCCAATCAGATAACCGAATAGCGTACGCCAAAAAGTATCAACTTTCGAAAATAAAATATGCCCCGATATATAAAAACTGAAATAATCAAGAAGAAAAAGGAGCCTCAAAACGACATCTCGTTGCCCTCAAAATGTCCACAAAACGCAGCCTCGCGAAACGAGTAACTGAAAGAAAGCAGCATATAAAATATCGTCCGAAACATTAATGTTCATCTCGTTTCGTTAATCATCTTCCTCTTCCTCTTCATTTCTCATCGCTACAAATCTACCCTTCTCCAGCTCTCTCGCTCTCGTTGTATGTAATTTGTTTGTGTATCCGCATGATGTGTATAGGGTGAGGTATACTTGGAAATCCATTCAAGTTTTACCTCTTTTGCTGTTTTTGTTGTTTGGACGTTGATTCTGTGCTTGTCTCTACCCGTCTTTAAATGGAAATCGGATATCGGGTCCATAGGTGGTAGTTTTAGGTGATATTTTTCTGGGCTTGGACTTTTTTTTTCCCCCATTTCTTGGCTTATTTGAGGGTTTGTGGCAGGACAAGTTCGCATATTTGATTTTGGTGATCTAGGTTTCTCCTATTCTGGCTACCTGTGTCGTGTTTGTGGCTTTTCTCTTGTACTATGGATCGGTTATCGAGAATTATTTGGTGAGGAGTTTAGTTTTCTTGCGGGATTTCGTGTTACTTGTGTTTTCTATGTTGTGGAATTTAAGCGAGGAAAAAAAAGAGAAAATAGACTTCAAGCCTATTCGGATTTCTTTTGACTCGATTGATTTGCTTTACCTGTATGAATTCGAGTGTTAGGAGCGTGGCGTATTAGGGTTTCATGAGAATTTTGCTTTAAATTTGGGATTGGAGTCTTTGTTTTCGTGCAATGGGAAGGGGAGGGAGGGTTAATTGTAGGCCAAATTTTAAGAAAGGAATTAGGTCTAAGGATAAGGGTTCTGATGATTCAGATGAGGATTATGTGGTTGAAGATGAGGAAAATGCATCTGATGATGAGTCTGCAGATTTGGTAGATTCTTTAGATGGTTATGCATCAGAGGAGAGTTTTGATGCCTTTAATGTGGAGGAGGAGGAAGAAGATGATGAGGAGTTGAAAAAGGTTGCTAGATCAAAAAGGAGCAAGGGTTCAATACAGAATGGGAAAGTTGGAGATAAATCTTCAAGGAAGAGGAAAAGTGTATATGAAGAGGACGAGGATTATATTGATGATGGTGACGACAATGTGGAAAATGATGATGATGATGATGACGACGATGAATTTACAATAGATGAAGATGATGAGGGTTTTGATGAAGATGATGATCTGGGTGTGAGAAAGAAGAATAATAACGTGAAAATTGGTAAGAGAACTAGGAAACACGGGGTTTCTGAAACAAGCCGTAAGAAGAGGAGGAGATCTAGGGCGTCAAAAAAACCTTCAACCAATAAAAGAAAACAAAATCGTAGATTGAAGAAGAAAGAAAGATGTGAATATGATGATGAGGGTGAAGGTGATTTTGTAGATAATTATTCATTTGTTGGAGAAAGAAGCAAGAGAAATTTGTGTGGGGGAAGGAACAAGCTTCTTGTAGATTCAGATTCAGAATTTTTACCTTCTGGGTCTTCTGATTATGAGTATACCATATCTGAGGAAGAGAGGGAGCAGGTGAGGGAAGCTGGTGAATTATGTGGAGATTTGAAGACGAGTTTGAGGAGTTCATCTACCATGAAGAGGATTGAGGAAAATGGGGATTCTTATCAGCAGATGAAACCCCCAGTAGGAAAGGGTAAGGAGAAGGTAAAGGAGGAAAGGCCTGTGTTGGGAAAGCAGGTGTGTGGAATTTGTCTCTCAGAGGAAGATAAAAGGAGATTCAGGGGAACATTGGACTGCTGCATTCACTACTTTTGTTTCGCATGCATCATGGCCTGGTCAAAAGTAGAATCTCGTTGCCCTTTTTGTAAGAAACGTTTTACGACAATAACTAAGAATGGAAAATCAACAGTGGGAGTCGAACTGAGAAATTTGGTGATACAAGTTCCTAAACGTGATCAGGTCTTTCTAATCATTCTTTGTTTTACTTTTTTATGATCAGTTTCATCTCTTCATCAATTTCTTACTGATTAGTTGTATTGATGTTTTCTTTAGGTCTACCAGCCATCTGAGGAAGAAATTAGGAGCTTTGTTGATCCATATGAGAATGTAATTTGTACAGAATGCCATGAAGGTGGAGATGATGGCCTCATGTTATTGTGTGATCTCTGTGATTCGCCTGCACATACTTATTGCGTTGGTCTTGGGAGACAGGTACCTGAAGGTAATTGGTATTGTGATGGTTGTAGACCTGTTGCCCTGGGGTCCTCTAGTTCCCAAGCTCAAGGTGCTTTTGTAGATGAAACTGCATCTAGCAACAGAGTGAATAGTGTGCCAATGGTACATATGGGAGAAGGAATAGAATCTTTAGCCAAGTCTTCTCCTTGTGCAGTATTCACTCATGGACTTGGGAATCTGCCATCTCCAAGATTTCTCACCAGTGATGTTCAAGCGACTTCTCCGGTATCTGGAGCAGGGGCACCAACTCTCTCTGTTCGGCGTCAGATACACCGTCATATACAGAATCTCCTTTCAATTAATAGAATGAGTCAGATGATTAGGCCTGAGGGAATTATGGCCGCCAACTTTCGTAGTGATCTTTCAAGATCTCATATTGACCACGGCAGGGAATATATCCAAAACAGGACAGAGGAAATGAGAGCATCACAACCTACACTAGTTGAGGAAAGAATACGGGCTAATGACTATCCCTCTTCTTCCCTACAGGGTAGGGACCTGTTTCCCTGCAGAACAAGCCAATTAAGAAGGGAGAATGTTCAGGAATCTGCTACTGCAATAATAGAAGACACTGTCAATTTGACACTGTGGCCAGAACATACAAGGGTGGACCTACTTTGTGGTTATGAGCATGTACTCCGGTGTAACAATGGATCAAGTTTTGGGTCTGAAGGGAATGTGTCCCCTTGTAAAGCCCAAGAAGAGAGCCAATTCTACATGGTAAAGGAAAAATTGCAATCAGTGGTTAAAAACCATTTGAAAATCTTGTCCCAGGATACTGAATTAGGTATGTGAAGCTCTAAAACTTGTACCTTTCCCAGCATATCCATTTTAAGTAAATCAAGGGATGGTTAATGGTGAATCGGATTCTTTGAAGGATATTATATATCCATCTAATTTTGCTGATCTTTTGAACTATGGTCACTGGATATGAATATAGTTGGTGTGATTCTACATGCAATGGAAAGGCTTAAATTTTTCATACTTCTGATACAGGTCATCACACCTTCAAGGATATTGCAAGAAGTTCTACGCACACGATATTAGCTGCTTGTGGGCTTGAGCATAGACGGAGTGAAGTTCACACTGTGCCTCTACCACCACCTTGTTCCCATAGAGATGCAGTGAGTATTGGAGAGTTAAGCCTGATGAAAGGTTTTTGCTCATCTTGTTTTGATTCTTTTGTAAGGGACGTAGTGAAGAGGATATTGGACACCAGAACACCACAGTGGCTGAGCTTAGGTCTCTAATATTTTGATGCATGCGATGTTTTCACCACTCCCTTTTTTGTTAGGATTTAGACATTAAAGTTAGCAAAATTATAGGAATAATTTAGTCATGTTGATCATGCAGAGGCCGTATTTACCTTTAATCAAAAAACATTGTTTAGACTGACCAAACCATGTAATTGTTGCTATTACTAGGTCTGTTTCCATTTTACTGTACCTAATATATTTCAACAATTTTTTGACCTAAGATGATAAGTGAAGTTGGTTCTCGCTTAGTTTCTTCCGATGTTCTGGATGAGATGACTTTGTTTTGAGTGGCAATTTCGTATTGCATTCCGGGGTCTAATTATGATAGTACAATGCTGTGTTCAAATACATTGCTATCATGTTTTGTGAGAATATTGAGCATCTTCCAGGGGAGGTTAATGCCCTCCCTATTAGCCAGAACTGGGTCGTCTATCTCGAATCACAAAAGTCAACTACGGAAGGTTAGCACTTGGAGTTTGATAGTATGTCAACTTTTTGTTAGGACAAAATTATAGTTGTAAACAGTCGTGGCTATCCCCAAGTTCCAGTGACGAGTTCCAAAAAATATTGATACTTACTGAAGACAAGCAATATTTGGTGATGCAGAAAGGACTTGCCCATGAGCACACAACGTTAACTGTAGAAAAGGTCTTGAATGTGCTAATGTTATCGACATATAATGTTAAGAGGATTAATCCTATAAATTAGCCATTGCAACTTTATTGAAACAAAAAGAGAGTAACAACCGAATTACAAAGGCAAAGGAAAAAACCCATGTAGATCCCACTATGGAGCTTTTTTGAAGAATTGGATATAATATTAAAACAAATAATAAAGAAATGAGATTAGTTCTATTATTTCGTGGTTGTAATTAACATGTCAAAGATAGATAGGCCAATTAATTAAAAAGACGCCACTGTCTTGAGGGAAAGCTTCCTTGTTCTCTTAACTTGCCACATTTATTATTTATTAATTTGTTGGAAAATAATTTTACAAATCTACACCTTCAATCTGCAGCACCAGTTTGTAAAGCATTTTTTAATTGTATTTTTCTATTGTCATTTTATCAGCTGTTGTTTTTGTGTTATTTACTAAGCCAATACAAAACTAGAGCATTAAACAACCATTTTCATGCCTTTTGTATAATTGTTTTCCCGGTTGGAATAGTATGATTAGAGTAAGGCGTGTTACCGAGTTTTGTTTTAATCACAATTAGGTATTAAGTCCATTATAGAAATATGCTTGCATTCGGTTTAATGATTTTAGTTTAATAAAGTTGAGAGCTACGTATAAATGTATGGGAGTTAAATATCATAATGTTGCTATAAGAAAGGAGAAGCAGAGCTTTACAAGCTTTTCTTTGTAAATTTTTAATGAATTATAAACCAAAATTTTTTTATTAACATAATTCCAACTTGGTTGATATTTGTTTTGATTTAAAATTTGTATAGTAAACAAAGAAGAAGATTTTGAAAAGAAGAATTAAGAAAAAGATTTAGTGTTGAAATTCTAGTTTGACACTTATCCATTTGGTGTATAATATATTTTGGTATGTGTATATGCGACTTGGTTCTGTCTGATTTTGATGAGGCTGGGTGTTGCTGCTGGGATCCATGATACTGATTCACTTTGGCTTAGAGATACCTGCAAAATAATAAAGGCACATCGAGGGTTGACTGCCGATAGGCCCCTCCGACGCTCAAGTTAATCTCTTGTGAGAGTTTTGGTGGCTAGTCAATAAAGAATACTAGGGTTCTCCAAAGTCGTACCTTTTTCATGATGAGGTAATGAATTTATATAGCTAATATCTACAGGAATTAGGTCAATCATCAAGGGAGGGGTCGATCGGCCCATGCGCTGTTCTGAGTCTGGACTTGGGCCTAGCACGACTGACCCAACCATAAGCTCCCTACTCCTCGAGTCTGACCAAGGAGAAGGGTCGAAGGAGTACATAAGGATCGTGCAGCTCGTCTGTAGGACAACTCGTGATAGGCCCGATCGGTCAGACATCAACGCTTAGTGCATGACAGCTCGTGCCAGGATCAGTCGGTTGAATGGCCACGCCTAGCGTATGAGGGCATCTGGTTCAATCATTACTAACGGCATGTATCCACTGGTGGATTTTCAAAATTTGAAACAAAACGTCTTCGTAACCGTTGTGCAGCTGTCACACACGTCCTTTCAACTGCTACGCTGCTCTGGGTAGTCGATAACCCTAATTCATGCTCAGATTTTTCCACGCGTCTACCATTACGCCCGTTCAGTATTCTGTTATAAATGCTCATAATTGACACACTTCTTCACTTTCTGTGTGTTCAATTATCCAGTCTTTGCTGCCTCTCTTCTTCATCTCCTTGTTCGCAGTCATCGAAATTTCCTTTTGCACTGTCATCCAAATCCCTAACTCTAATCTCTAAACTAGATACGTCCTTCTTCCTCTCCTCGTCCTGTAAGTTTGATTTTCAATAACCATGTAGACGACTAGCTCTAGAGACGAACTTAGAATTAGGAACGAAGCTAGCTCCCCCTCTCCTTTTTCGTCGCCTCCTCCCCAGCCTTCGCCACGGGCATTCCTGAGACTTAGCGGGGAAGTAAGTACGGTTCTAAGGGAGCTCCATCAAGAACTGGCCGCCGAGAGAGCTTTACAAGTTGTTGGGTCGCTGGAGATCGCGGCAGAAACGATGGAGGTGCCGGAAGCCGGCAGAAATGAAGCGCCAGAGTCAAGGGGAAATGAGGAAATCGGAGCGAGTGCCCAGAAGGATGGGCAAATTGTTGAAAAGCCACCGAGCGACCCATCGACAATGCCCGAAAGGGAACTAACCCGCTCGATCATTAAGAACAACATTCCTTCGTCGTGGGGACCCAGATTAGCTGCCAATAATGAACGGATCTATAGCACTATGGGGGGCTATTTTGCTGTGACAGAGAGCTTTTTCTCGGTCAGTGGTATGACGCTTCTATACGCCCGATCATTGATGAGGTATGGCGCGCCTACCAATTAGGGCCGAGTCAGATTCCCCCAAATGGTTGGAGGTTCATCAACGATCTGGCTTTGTTGTGCCATCATTTTAGGTGTCCACCATCAGTCGGTGTCCTGCGCCATTTTTTAAAAATGAACCAGAGCTCAAGCGTCGAGGCCGGGATCCCTCATCTCCAGTACAGGGATGCGAGGTATCGTCCTGCTGGAACAGTAGGATCAATCAAGGCGTGAAAGACGAAGTACTTCTTTGTGAGGTCCCCAGGATCCATCTTTGAATCCTGGCCGTGGAGGTATCCCCTGGCTGAGCAGTGGAATGATATTGCCGATCTACACCTTTCTAGGAGGAATGGGAAGTGATCGATAGGATTAAGGAGCTCGGTCGATATTCTTTCGACAGTCTCGTTCTGGGGTATCATAGAGGAGCATCAGTCGATGCCTTTTTAATTGATCCCCCTCCTCGAATTAGAGGGCTAGAAGAAGAAACTGCCCCTTCTGGTTAACTCCTCGTAGTTTAACTATCTGCTGTATTTACAAGTACTAGTTTCGATTTCTAACCTGTTTCTATAATTGTGCAGTCATGGTAAAGGTCAAGGATTTAGCCGGGTCATCCAGTCTCCCTAAATCTAAAAGGTAACACAAAGGGCCTAGATCTTCTTCGAAGGTGAAGAAACAAAAGAAGGAGGTAGAAGCTAGCGAAAACATCGCTCAACCGACAATGTTGGACCAGTCTACAGCATTGCTGGCCCTTCCGTCCACTGAGGACCGACCTGGTGTGTCTGCGACGTTGCCGGTCCAACTGGTGAGTGAGGACCGAGCTGATTCGAAGGAAGAGATGGAGCCACCGTTTAAAAGAAAAAAGACCGCTCGGAGTGTTGATCGATCTTCCTGCCAACTAGACAGAGGAAAGGGGAAAGAGCGAGTGCCCCGATTGGATAAAGGCAAGGGGAACGAGCGAGCCTCCAGCAGTAGAAAATGGGTGTCCATGATCAGCCTTGATAAGACTGCATCAATTAGGGACATCAAGGTTGCTCTGCATATTGCCCAGAAGGTTGTTCCTCCTGAGGACGAGAAATTTTTGGATACGCTGAACAACAAGGAGCTGATGGCTACTCTCGTCCATGGCTGTGCTAGGGATTTGGCGTTCGCCTCTGCGATGCATCAACGTATCGATTATCTCGATGAAGTCAACCGAACGATGGACCGGGAGGTTCACGATCTTCTTGAGCAAGTAAATGCTTTAAGAGCTGAACTTTTAGAGGCGAAGGAGGAGAATGACGTTTTATGAGCTCAACTCTTTTCACTGGAGGAGGAGAAGAGTGTTTTGGAGGAAGAGAAGGGCGTTTTGAGAGCTCAACTCGTTTCAGGAGAGGAGTAGAGTGATTGCTTCCAGGGGTGAGCTGGAAAGTGAGTGCCGAGTGTTGCAGCTCCGTAATGAGGGCCTGAGGAGAAAGGTGCTTGATGCCAATTCGAAGGCAAAAATGGAGGAGGAGCTCCGTTTGAAAGTCCTCTATGACTGTCATGAGGTGTTGACAGATAAAATGAAGGCCGAGAGGAAACTGCTGGAGCTACAAGACTCCGTCAAGGAGCAAAGGGTTGAAGCCATCAAGCGATGGAAAGAGCGATATTTACACGAGGAGTGTCTGGAATTTGCTTACAACTTGGCTCTTTCCATTTTGAGGAGCTGCCACAGCATTTGCATCCCTGACAGGTCAGATGGTCCTTCATTCGAGGATTATTCCGAGCTGATGCTTCCCTCCAAGCTCGGCCTTTCACTTGAGGAGATGGGAGAGATAGCTGAGAGGGAAAGAGAGGTCTTGCCGGATGAGATGCTGGACCTGAGTTCAGATGAGGAAGATGATGTCTCTCCGTTGTCTTCTCCTGTCGATCTGGCTGCTGGCCCTTCCTCCCCAACCGAGGGGTCAACATAATTTTTCCCTTTTCAAGACTCATCTGGTCGGGCTTGTGACCAGAACAACAATTCAAGGAAATAGAAACTCACTTTTGTCTTTCGTTGCCTTCTTTATTTGTCGTGTTAAGATTGAGCGATCTTTTCAAATAGTAGGTAGCAAACGAGTGCGCTCGATGTGCATCGATCGGTTGTAGGGTTTGAGAGAGTTATGGTCGACCGAGGCCAAAAAACTTGGCCGAACGATGTTGAGGTCTAGCGATCCAAGATTTTAGCTCTTAGCATCGCCTGGTTCCAAGATCTGGTCTTGGCAACCTGGACGAGCGATGTCGATGCCGAGCGATCCAACATTTTGGCTCTTGGCATCGCCTGGTTCCAAGATCCTGTCTTGGCAACCTGGCCGAGTGATGTCGAGGCCGAGCGATCCAAGATTTTGGCTCTTGGCATCGTCTAGTTCCAAGATCCGGTCTTGGAAACCTGGCCGAGCGATCCAAGATTTTGGCTCTTGGCATCGCCTGGTTCCAAGATCCTGTCTTGGAAACCTGGCCAAGTGATGTCAAGTCCGAGCGATCCAAGATTTTGGCTCTTGGCATCACCTAGTTCTAAGATCCTATTTTGGAAACCTGGTCGAGCGATGTCGAGGCCGAGCGATCCAAGATTTTGGCTCTTGACATCGCCTGGTTCTAAGATCCTATCTTGGCAACCTGGCTGAGCGATCCAAGATTTTGGCTCTTGGCATCGCCTGGTTCTAAGATCCTGTCTTGGCAACCTGGACGAGCGATCCAAGATTTTGGCTCTTGGCATCGCCTGGTTCCAAGATCCTGTCTTGGCAACCTAGCTGAGTGATGTCAAGGCCGAGAGGTCGAGCGATCCAAGATTTTGGCTCTTGGCATCGCCTGGTTCCAAGATCCTGTCTTGGCAACCTGACCGAGCGATCCAAGATTTTGGCTCTTGGCAACGCCTAGTTCTAAGATCCTGTCTTGGCTACCTGGCCGAGCGATCCAAGATTTTGGCTCTTGGCATTGACTGGTTCCAAGATCCTGTCTTGGCAACCTGGCCGAGCGGTTTAGAGGCCGAGCAATCCAAGTCCAGTTGGTAGAATTTTCTCCTCTTGCCCAATTTAGTGAGATTTTTCTTGCCAAGAAATTTCAAACCTCTTTATTGACGATGACAAGGGCGTGGGCCGTTAAAAAATGTTATTGGTAGAGCCAAAAAAAAGGTACCCACAAGTTGCGTTTACAAGAGCATAAACAATAATAAACAAAGAAATAAGTGAACTAAAATATAGCTTATCTATTGGTAGAACGTTCTCAGGTTTTGAGAATTCCAGGGCCTCCGTAGAGTCTTCCAGTCCGTATCGCGCAGGATGTAAGAGCCATGTCCGGCTTGTTTGACCACTTGATAGGGTCCTTCCCATGTCTGACCAAGCTTCCCAGGATGCTTTCCAGCTGACTCGGCCTTTCGCCGAACGTACCCACCGAACTTTATGTCACTCGGCCTTACCCCTTTATTGTAAAACTTCGTTGCTTTTTGTCTGATGGCTTCTGAACGAGCGGCTGCCCTATCTCTATCTTCACTAAGAAGTACTAGTTCTGCCTTGCAGGCTTCATCATTCCTTTCTTTTTCGTAACTCGAAACTCGTTGGTTATGCAGAACTACTTCTATTAGGACTAAGGCCTCTTCCCCAAAGGTCATTCTGAACGGTGTCTCACCAGTGGCCCTGTTTGGGGTCGTTCTGTACGCCCACAACACTTCATCTACTTCGTCCACCTATGTCTTACGTCCATCTAAGCGCTTCTTGAGGGTACTCATTATCTTTTTGTTAGTATTCTCAGCAAGACCATTGCTTTGGGGATGAGCTACTGAAGTCAACTGGAGCCTTATCTTCAGTTGTTCACAGAAATCTTTGAACTTGTCGTTATCAAACTGCCGACCATTGTCTGTAACCAAGACCATAGGCATCCCAAAACGACTCAGTATATTTTTACGTACGAAATTTTCAATTTTCTGCTCAGTGATGGTGACGACCGCTTCCGCTTCTACCTATTTAGTGAAGTATTTGATTGCCTCTATTAAAAACTTCTTCTGTCCCGGACCAAGAGGAAAAGGATCTAGTATGTCCATTCCCTATTAAGCAAGGGGACGGGATGGCTCACAATTTTCAGCTGCTCGGTCGGCTGGTGAGACAAATTGCTATTCTTCTGGCAAGTCTC
>JANZLF010000006.1:21054567-21069590 GCA_026546835.1 Erythroxylum foetidum | reverse complement strand
GAGAATTGGAAGATAACAACTAAAGTCATTCTTGTTGTTCTTATAGCCTGTGAGTTATGATAACTTGATGACAAATGGTTGAAATCCATGCTTTGATGAATCAATTAAGTTAGAGATTGTGAATTTGGTGAGTTAAACTTGAAGATTGAAATGTTATGAAGTGTTTAGGCTATGGAATGAATAAATTTGAGAAGTGTATAAATGGTTATGAAGATAGATTGAAGGTGAGAAGTTGATAGAGGCTTTGAAGTTTTGGGATTTTCCATGTCCATTAAACGGACATGGATGTCCGTTAAACGGACAGCCTCGGGTGCAAAAACACCCCTTAGCCTACCCATGTCCGTTAGACGGACTTGAATGTCCGTTTAGCGGACATTTTGGAAGCTTTTGGGCCATTCTTACCTGTACCTGTCCGTTTAATGGACAACGTCGGGAAAGATGACCAAATTTGAAAATGTTAGAGGCCGAATCGCATTTTGTGGTCTTCATGAGAGTTGTAGATCTATATGGCTTCTTTCAAATGGTAAACGAACGAACACAATTTGACTTCTAGATTAAAAGTTATGGAAATCGCGCCAAAAGAGTTTCAATTTGATTTTGGAAGTGAACATAGTCTATTCTTTTGGGTATAACTCTCTCATCCGACCTCCAATTGAGGTGAGACTTAAACCATTAGATTTATAAGACATATATCCTTCTCTCCATAAAAATTGATATCATTTGGAGTTAAATTGAAGAAGTTTACATTAAAACAAGTGAGAGGTTTGTTTGGAGATCATATCTGGAGTATGAGCTCTTTTAGGCTTTTTGAGCATAACTTGAGTTATACAACTCCGTTTAAGGTGATTCTTATTCCAAAAAGAACTTGAGATATAAAGCTACAACTTATATGAATAAGTCAACTTATAATTTTGGTGTTTAAATAGCGTGCGCTCGCCACGAATATAGAGTTACAGCTAAGGATCCTGTAAGGAAATAAGCACAAGGCTTTAGGACTCCGGAATTAGGCTCTGGAATTGGGTCCAATAGATGTGGAATTAAAGCAAGAGTAAGAGTATTAAGTTATAAGCAGTTGGGGTCCGGTCTCTGGATCGGGTTCCAACATTTAAACAATTTTTATTACATACTGGCTTCCATGTGCTGATTCTTTGCGTCTTATTTTACATGTCATTATAAAGGTATTTGAGAGAATGGTAATAAGAATAAGAATGAATATAGTGAGGAATGAAAATATATATTATCATTATAATTATGATAGTTGGTTAAGAGAAATGAATAATTACTATTACTATTAATAATGGTTGGTTTGTAAAAAATATTTAAAAATAAAATTTTATTATATTTTAATTAATTATAATATATTAATTAAGTGGTATTATAGGTGGCCGTAATATGAGGTTGTCTATTAGTGGCTGCATTCTTGGTCGTAACGACCAGTGGAGCGACTATTACAACAAAAAATTCGGCTACTTCTGTACACCGCAGAGTGGGTGACTTCTTAAAACATTGAATTGTAGTCTGCGCTAACTGTCGATTGAGTAATTACTACCCTATCTTATCTGCTTTATTTCTTTGCTCATCACTTTTTCCATTTTCAATGCACTCTCCTTCCATAGAATTTGGATATTACCATACAAAACAATACCTATCTATGGAAGCATGTGATAAAGATGTAGGATGAGGTTTATAGTTAGTTTTGAGGCTTTTTGACCTCTTTTTGGTTTGTATCGATTGATGAGTGCATTTTGGGTGATGGAGAATTTTTTTGAGAAATTAAAAAATTTCATTAAAACTAATATATTACAAAGAAGTCTTGACATGTACGTATAAGCTGCTTACCACTAAACAAAAGAGACTACATAACACGACGTCGTTCCCTCAATACTTAACTAAGACTCTTAGGGTAAAACGAACCCCAACTTTCTCGAGTCTTCGAAATGTTACTTGAATCGATGGGCAAGTGACACTTCAAGATGGCGATGAGGTGACGCTCTAGAGGCTGAGTTTGCGGTGTTCCAGGTGACTTCCAGTTCTTCATTTAACTTCCAATCTACTCTTCTTGATAGGTAATCAACTCTCTCTCAGTCCTCATTTAGAAATTAGGGCTTTCTCTAAGAGTTTGCTTCTTTCCTGAGGGACTCTTCGTGAAATTCCAATGACTCCCATGGGATTCTTCGGTCTTCTTCCATTCAGCTGTACTTAACGAACTTCTCCCTCTCTAACGATTTTTGAGATTAGGGCTTTTAAAACTCTAAGAATTTCTGCAATTTTGGAGATGAATAGGGACTCTTCGTAGGCTTGACTTTTCGGTGACATTCGAAAGAGGAAGATGGGAGCTCAGGTTCTTGGCTATACTCAACAGGTAAGAATCTTCCTTTTTGTCATCTTTTTTGAAATTAGGGTTTTGAATCTCTAAGCAATTTCTTCAATTCCGAAGGAGGTAGGGGACTCTACGAGGGCTTGGCTCTTCGGTGACAATCGGAAAGAGAGTATGAGTACTGAAGTAAGCTCCTTTTCTATGAACTAGTCTGTTTCTTCTTCCTTTGATGATGAAGAATTGCAAGTTACTGTGTCATTTCATTTCAAATTCTTTGCCCATCAATTTTGGATGGAGAAATCTGGAAGTTTCTTTGTTGCTCTTTATTCAATTATCAATGCATGCTAAAGAATATCCAAACAAGAAAATGTCTCATTCGTTTTCTTATATATTGAACCAAAATATATGGTAAGAGACCCGCGTAAAGATAGCATGCATCATTCTGTGTTTGTGCCCGCACACTGCAAACATGTAGAAACTAGTCAAGAGGCTCCTCACTCTAAAAAAAAATAAAGACTTTTAAGCTCACTAGTTCGTGTGCGACTTTTAGTGATTTTACCGACAAATTTACGGCAACATCCCCAAGACACAAGCAGTTGCTTTGAATACCACAAAATTTACTCTACATGTTGTGTTAAGATGCTGCAGAATCATGAACAGAATCTTTCTGGTACCATCATTCACCAATGACATTCTACGAAAGAAAAAGACCTTGAGACAAAAAAAAGAGCGTTTGAATTAGTCTTACCATTTAGTATTCTCCGTCAATCCTCCCAATACACACATGTGAGAAGCGTTAATGAGCTACCAAATTGGCCAGCCCAACTCACCAACTGCTTCTTTGACACTAAAATCCTGCTGATCATGGAAATCCTAAATCTTATCAGCAAATTCCATATTAATACAGACAGGACAGACATTCTTTCCTTCCGTCAACCACCAAATAACGATAAAAGCTGACGAGAAGCGCATATCAGGAGGGAAAGAATCTGCTATGTACAGGATCTCCTTAACTTCCTAAGTTGTAAGTCCTAGCATACAGACTCATAGATACAGAAGCATTTGAGAAAAAGTTGACTTTCTAACCTCAGAAAACAAAGTTAGTATATCGATTTTTTTAAAATTGATCATGTTCAACAACGCACATTCCCTGATTTCTCCTCTTATGAACTCCAGCAATGTTCATGATGCCAGATAAGAATAGTAGATTACTGTTACAGCTAGACAAAAGGAAAAGAGAAGCAGAGGAGAGAGGAGAAATGACAGAGATTGCTTCTTCGTGTGCTCTCACTGTCATGAAACTAGAGGAAATTTGTTCAAACACGTTACCCATTGCGAAAGGAAAAATTGCTACTACAATAAACCCAAAAAGGATGCAAGTCCAAACATCCATATGTTAATTCATATTGACATGAAAAGCAGAGAACGCGCATTGTAAAGTTTTAGTAGAGCTCGACCAGAGCATTCATAGTCTATTTATTCTTCTCCCAATTAAGGCGTCAAAGACATGAATAAATGTGCAATTACAACATCAAAATCCAGAAAACTGGAAGCCTCAAATAATCGACCCGTCTCTCCTCTAAACCAATGACTATGCCCTCATAAAAGGGGGGAAAATAAAAAAAAGATAGACCATCTGTAATGGCAGAACAAAAATCCAGTATCCCTCCCACTCTATACGTATTTTTGTATACCATAATCATAAGTAGTAACCAAAACATGTCAAACTGTTCATCAATCAACTGACTCAAAAGCGATGGAAAGCATTAGCCAACAAAAATCAAAATTTTGATGCATACCCATGATCTATTTCTGATAAGCACCCCCAACCCCAACAACTTGAGCACCCTCAATCAACTTCTTATTCTTCTCAATAGCAGCAGCAACTTCCTGAGGCATGTACTTCTCATCATGTTTAGCCAGAACCTCAATAGCCGAAAAGTAACAATCTTGACTTCTCGCCTTAGCTGAAACACTCTGGGGTCCCAACTTCTCCCTCAATTCCTCCGTTAACGGCTTCACGAAACCTTCCACCACCACCGAATGCCCTTCCCTGAACAAGTCCGGCAACGACCCCTCATACCTCACTAAAATATCTGTCATCAGATCTGTTATCACAAACTCCATCTCGGCCGACGAGTCAGGGTACACTACACTTCCTTCGAGTACCAAACCCCCCAGTCTGAACCTGGTTTTCTCCGGATTCGCTCTGTATTTCTCCATAGCATCTGTTGGAGTTACGTAGAATGTTAATTGATCTTGGAAATTATTTAGAACGACAACGATGAATCCGGCGACGCCGCTGAAGGCCAAAGCGTAGGTCCAGAGACGGCGTGCTTGGAGTTGGCGGGCTCGCTTTCCGATGTCTACAGTCTTCGGGCGGACCGGTTGCCGCCGGGCGATAGAGAAGAAACGAAGACCGGAGAGACAGTGGGGGTTGGAGCAAAGCGTACGGAGATTTGAGAGTGGACAGATGATCAGCGGGTCCGATTTGATGGTGGGGAAGATCAATGGATTGGTGTGGAAGGATGTGGTGGGGAAGATCAATGGATTGGTGTGGAAGGATGTGGTGGCGATTCCTGTGGCTCGAAGAAAATAGGATCTGAGACGGAGGAGAGCGAAACGAGAGGTCATTCTCAGGCGTTTAATTGTTTGTCGGGAAAATTAAGTGGGGGGTTATTCAGGCACAGCGGTACAGCAATTCGGAACAGCAAATCTGTTCCCGTTATTTGGAGGGTTTTTTGTTTTGGAGGAAGTTAGAGGCGGCTAGTGGAATAGTCAAATGGCAGTACGGCGTCGTGCACCTCATCGCTCTAGCTCTGTGGAAAATAGTTGCGCCGGCACAGAGACTGTCCGTTTTAATGTTGAAAGAATGAATTAGAAAGAAATCAGTAAAAGCATGCATCCAAGTCCAATTTTGTATTATTAATAGATTCCTGTTATAAAAGATAGAAATAATATGGTGTACCACTAATTATAGATACACCTTTTAATAGTTAGTGTACATATGGATTAGTTTGGTTTTACCTAACATAAGAATGAAGTAGGTGATTATTGGTTTGGTTTTACCTAATACAAGAATGAAGTAGGTGGTTATTGGTTTGGTTTTACCTAACACAATAAGTAGGTGATCACATGTATATTAGGTGTTTAAAATTGTACTATAAATAGAAGGGTTAACTTGATGTAAGATATACCATTTTTTATAAAAAGACCTCTCATCTCCCAAATATTCTTCAAGTTTAGTTTCGGTTTTATAACAGAATCAACTTATTAACCGACCTGAAATTTTATATTTTTATAAAGAAATTAATTATATATTTTTATATTATTTTATTTTATGTGGCACGCCGCAGCCAACGAAATGGTTTTCCATCGTGTTGCCTCAGTCGCCACTAATTCAGCTTAGAGCCTGAGACCCTTCAAGTTTCGAATCTTTGTCCTAGCCCCTCCAACGACAAGGCCTCGAGCTTCCCTCTTTAACGCCTATATTTCAATCCCTGGAAAATGGCGTTACGCCAAAACTTTAAGCCCACAATTCCCACTCACTTTCCGACCTCATCCTCTAGTCGCTACTCTTTTACTTCACTTCCACAGTCCCACTTCAGCTTATGCTTTCTTGTCACCTTTCCTTGGAAGGTTCCCATTCTTCAACGCTCATCACCCGCTTTGTCTAGAAGGTTGGTTGTTCCTTCAGTTTCTGGCATATGGGGTGCGTTAAATGGTGGCAACAATCGCCTTGAAGCTGTTGCTGCGGTCAGACGAGGAATGTTGCTCTTTAGACAGGTAAAATCACTTCGAATCATTTGTTTATGTCGATGTATTCTTCTTATTGACTTGTCTCCTTTTATATTGTTGTCTTCAAAAACGGGTTTCATTCTTAAATTGATATGCCTGATCTTATGTTGTTCTATTGTTCAGGGGGATGTCTTGGGGTCTTTAGCGGAATTTGACAAGGCAATTGAGTTGGATCCTCGTCAAAGGGCGTGCAAGTATCTAAGAACTTAGCTTGATATATCTTTTCAGGGAACACTTTAAGCATATTGTGTTTTATTTACTGATGGTGGTATTCTGTGTGTGGTGGTTGGACCTTAGATCTTTGGCAAAGGGGCCTATCACTTTACTATCTCGATAGGTAACGATTCTCTGATACTTATTAGTTTATATATGTTTTGTTACTGAGAACTTATGGACAGTAATTGCCGTTATATCGGTACTCTTGATAATTGATTATATTTAGTGGAAAAAAAATGATTTTGTCGCCAAACATTATGCAACTGTTGGACTACATGAACATTGAAGGCAATATCTCTTGTCTGTATGTTTTTCAAAAATGTTAATTGAAGTGGAGGAAGAAGAAGGATTTCCCCAATTTCCTCAGTCATAAATTTAAGGATGAAGTATCCTTTTCTCTTCTTTTAACTTGCAATTTGTAGAGAGACATGGCATTCCTTTCTGATTAATAGGTTTGAGGAAGGGGCAGAACAGTTTAGAGTAGATGTTGCAGAGAATCCAAATGATACTGAGGAGTCAATATGGTGCTTCCTTTGTGAAGCTCAATTGTGTGGACCTGATGAAGCAAGGAAGCATTTTCTTCAGGTAAGTCTATTCTCGACCAGAAAATAATATTAATTAATTATAGAAGCAATCAATTTGGAATATTCGGTCTCCTGCTGTCCTAAAGCTGGTAGTTTTCTGTTACCCTGCATAGTGTTTATTCTGAGCCCACTAACTTCCCTTTGAGATAGTTGTCTTGTGTGTATCATTCTCTTATTACCTTTATAGATCCAAGAAATAATGTAGATGAAGTACATCAAGTTTCATGTTTAGATTCACTAGCTTAATGTAGGTTGGAAGAGATCCACGACCTGTCATGCGAGAAGCTTATGCCATGTTCAAGAATGGTGGTGACCCAGAAAAGGTGAAACCAAATTTCTAACTTTCGTTTCTCCATATTAGAATTGTCCAACAATATTCAAGAAATTGGTGTGATGTACTATATTCAAAAATTATGATTTAGTGGAGTGGCTCAAAAGCCTATAGCTTCCAACTGTACATCAATTTTTAACTATGTCATTTGGGGCCATTCGTTGGAGTTGGCTGGTCATTTTAACTCATGTAATTACAGTCAGTGATTGAAATCAAGAGGACATTTGATCGTATGAAACTATGTCATATGATTAACTCAATAAATCTTCATATATGACATCGAGTGAAGAGGTCAAGTTTGTAGCAAGTAGATTCCACGGGCATTCTTAGACATATTACATACAATTTGTCCAGCTTTAGTTTGTCTTACCACATCCTGTTGTGATTGAAAAGTTTGCAATTGGTCATACTCCACCAAGTAATAAGATTGTCTTAAATATGTTTATATGTAGAATTAAGAGTTAAAAACTTTAGGTACAGGAATGCCACTTTAATAAAAAATAAACACTGATCTGTTACCTCTCTGTCTAGCTTGTCACTGCATTTTCAAACGGCCCGGGCAGCGACTACTTCTATGCTTCTCTGTATGCTGGGTTATATCACGAATCTCAGGTTCTTTTTCTTTCTGTTAACTGTCATATGCTGCTAGTTTCCAAGAAAAAAACAAAACTGTTATATGCTGCTTTATGTTTAGCATAAGAGAAACAATTTATATTCATGATTCCGTAGAAACATGTTCTAAAGTTATATACATTTAACTTATATTCGAGTTGAAGAATTACAGAAATTAGCCTAGTGCCATATGCCCACCAACTATCATACTCCAGTGCATATTATTAAACTGCTCCTTTTTACTATAAGGAGGGGCTAAATGTGCGTGGACTCTTTCTTTTCTTGTAGCTGACATTCTTTACCTTAACAATTAAGTTTAGGTAGAATTTGTAGGAGAACCATATAGTTAAGGTACTGAGGGAGTTTGCAATCTTTTCTTCTCTGAAACACTGCTTAGAAGAGATCAATGTTTTTATTTCTTGTTTTTCCAATTTCATTTATTCTTTAGCTATGGAGTATTTAGAATATTCTAAAAAAAATGTAAACATGTAAAGTATATTGCAAAGAAGAGTCCCATTTGGAAGAAATAGAGAACAATAAATTGAAATAATTGAACGTTGAAGGTGTGAGGGATAGTTTTTATTTTAGTATTTGTTAAAAGTTTAACATCTACCACGTTTTATGCTTACAGAATGAAGCAGATGCTGCCAAATTTCATATAATTGCAGCCTCTTGTTCTCCTTATGGACAAAGGTGAGTATTCAGAATATGCAGATTTTCTAGTATGCCTACTTTAAAAAGCAATTTAAATGTATTGTGCAATGCTCATTCCAGGTCTGACGATTACATGGCATCTCTTGCCAAGGTTCACTGTTCATCTAGAAATTGGAGCACTGTTTGATACCTTTTGCTTTAGGCTTCATGGAGAAATTCTTACGAATTGTGCTGGCTTTGAAATGTTTCTAAAACCGGCGAGGTCAGGCGGTTTTGAGTTAGTTACATTGGCTATTTCTTAGTAATTTCTTGTTAAAGAGTCTGCCATCTATGTTTTGCCTCAAGAGATGTTCGCATTTCAAACGTGTGAAGTTGTAGGAACCATGTACCTCTGTAGATATCTACTAATTAAACTTTTTGCCTTCTGTACATGAATTAGAGATGACCACAAATACAATGAAAGGGATTGAAACAAAACATTTCTACTCGATGTCTCACATGCTTCCTATGGTTTCATTTTGAAGAACTAGAGGCATAAATATGAGGATATAAATTTTTACCAAATTGTCCTTTGACCCTATCTAAGGGGTAAAGTTGGGAGAGTTGTATAGTTCAGTGATAAGACTGAAATTTTGGTTTTTATTCTTCTTGTAAGAAAAAATTGTAGGGTTAACTGTCCAAGAACTTGGCAGGCTTCAAAAATTAGATGTTCTATTGACAACAAATATGCAATTGCTTTTTTTTCTTTAATTTTAAAGAAAATATAGAGTCGAGGGAAATTTTGTGGATAACTTGCTTGAAATTCTATTTTTTTCAAAAATTAATAGATTTTATTATAAAAATGTATGTACAATCTAGAGGACAAAAAACTAGTATAATCCATAGTATCTAGATTATAGAGATTTATGATTCCTAGTAAACGTTTACATCTTGAGATCGAAGGAAACTTGTGAAACTTAGTTCAGTATTATTCCAATCCCTATCTGCTCTTCATGTTACTTGTCAGATTTGTAGCTATTCCTCTGGCTAACATGGCCAATTTGCAGTGTAGGAAGATGGCTTGAAAATCCATCTCATTGCTTCTACTTTCTCGTTTGAATATTTTGCAATTGTTAACCTGATAGCTTTGAGATCAGTTGCATTATGCACTCTAATTTTCCTTAACCAAGCAATAGTTTCACTCCAAGTTATTAGCTTCTATGAGAGAACCACATCAACTTTTCACTTGAAGTCTAAAGATTCTCAAAATCCCATGTTAATTGACTTCCCCTATCAAAAATTTATCACTATTTTTATCGTTTCTGTTACATTGGCCTCACAAGCCAGTGTACATTAAATAAAGCAACCATAAATAACTAAGAGATTTTACCGTTGGTGTTAAATAAAGCAAGCTTAATAATCGCAAGGGGAGAATATAGTTGTTCATCCTACTTCTGTTGAAATAAAGATTTATAGAAACAAAATTATGAATTTTGCAAAAAGATATAACCAACATTGTTTCATCCTTATATCATCAGCTGACTAAAATTTGACAGTAAATTAGGTGGAATTTTTAATTACTTTCATTATATTTTCCGTATGAACTAATATATTTGTTGGAAAAACAAGCAAGGATTTGATCCTACACACTGCAGAATAATTACAAAAGCTTTTGCATATTTGATTTCTCGAAGCTAAGATCACTTAAAATTTTATAAAATGATTAGGCATAAATTATGATAAAGTAAGAATCATAATTCCTTACATTATTTCGTAGCTTAAGCATATTTTTGTCATATTTCTTGACTTGTTTTTGAAATTGACTCATTTTAAATATTGTAGCCGTACAAGTATTTGATATATTTCATATAATATTCAATAACTACTAGTTGAACTATCTATGATTGGAATAGGTTATAAGTATCATCAAAACATAGCAATTCTAATACAAAATGACTTTGGAGATTTGAAGTCAAAGGATCACTTATACAATCATTATAATGATAATTTTTATAGACATATAAGTAATTTTTCAAATAGATTTCTCATGTGGGCTTAGTTCAGTGAATTTATTCTCTAACAAGCATCCACACGTTTGTTTAAGTATCTCATACTTTAGTTTATAAGATCAACTACTTCCTTTATAAGGAAAAATAAAACATGTGCTAATGACTCTAATGTTCAACAGTATATTACTTTCTTGAATAATGCAAGGAGTTATATAAAGTTCATTAAAGAACTTATTGATCTAATTAATCATTTCTACTAAATAAAATGTGTATTATGGCTTAACTAGCAACCATTGCCACATTTGAACATTTCAAATCTTAAAATAATATTGTTTCAAGTAAAATATACTTTAATGAGGATTTACTTCTAAATTTAATATTCGTATAACCTTGAAGTAAATACTAGCTCATATATAGAATAATGAATATCTTCAATACTTCACAATTATCAGATATTTCAAATATTAAACAACTTTAATACATTAACTATGTACTTGGACTAGAACATGTAAACATCTTTGTGCATTTATCTCTATAGATTTAACTCCCATAATTAAGTTGTTACCTTTTCATGTTCAATAAGAGTTGTTCTTGGACAATTATATTTTTAACGATTGAAAATTAGAAATATTGTTCTTTATGAGCAGTATGTCTCTACATACTCTTATTTGAGAAGAAAATTATAATCTCATTAATCTTCTTGCAGATATGATAAATTCGCAATTATCTTCAAAACAAATTCTTTAAATTCATCATAAAAGTGAATCTTTCAACTTTTCATGTTCTTTCAACTATACATCAAATGTAACATTAAAGGCATTAGTTTCAATTGGATATATTGGTATAAGATTTGAACTTTTCATATTTCATCTTACTTCTACTATTTATCTAGAGAACTATTCTCCTATAAGTATATATTGAAACAATCAATTTATTTAATAGGTTTGTAAGTTAATATCCAACCTTTTGGACAAGATAAGTTTTTATTACCTAATTTAGTTCTAAACTTAATGGATAATGTATACTTCAATCAAGCATCATATCATTAAATCATAACTTTGACTCTTTCAAAGACTTAGTATTTCATATCTAATAAGAAATCTTGGTAATTAATTTAATTTGAAGTATTGAAGGTAAGTCACTGTACTAGGCATAGTTATAGAAAAAATAATATTATATCATATAATATCTCGTATTGTATTTTTCCCTCTTACATAAATCCATACTCTTATAAAATTTTATTGTGAAGGTATTTACCAAAGAATTTCATTCCCCCATAGATAATTAAAAATTTTAAAAGTCACTGCATCAATCTCATCAAAGTGCTTCAACATTTTCAATGCACGCTTTTTACTTAGATTTAAATAATTTGAATGTTTCAAAAATTTAAATAAATATTTCATTTAATATATATGTTTGAATCATATAAAATCATTAGTAATGCTAATGAAGTATGAGAATTATCTTTTTTATAGATTGTTATTCCATCTAATACATCATTTGATCTAAATACTTACAAACTATTTGTGTTAATCAGGATTTACTAATTTTGCTCAACAATATATTTCTTACGATGCCTCGAACATTATAATAACGTAGAATCTAAATTTAATAATAAATTCCCATAAGCATGAACTATAAATACAGATGATATCATCATGTCATGTATAAGAAAAAAAAAGTCATGCAATTATTTCTTCTAATGATAACTATTATCATTCAATAGCAAAGCCTTTATTGGTGTCCGTTTTTATGCTTTCAATAGGCTAAATTGAGTTAAACAATTTCATCAAGGTGTTACTCTTTTTAGCTCTACTTCATGCAACATCTTCCATCTTACTATCATGATATTGACATACATTTTACATGTTGTCATTAAATTTTTTTGAGACATTATTCAACTTAAAATATCAATATATATTGTCTTCTACATGACTTTGACTTATCTCTAAAACTTTAACACCAAATTCTTAATAAGGCTTATAGCAAAATTATATAATAGGTATACAATTAATCTTACGTCTAAGAAATTTGTTTCATTAACTCTTAGTATCAACTATACTAAACGAAATAAATTCCACTCAGAACAAAATATTAAAATAAAAAAGTAAGTAATTGATTTTATGTCATGACTACCAAATAAGATTAGAGTTTTAATCATGTATTTGGTTACTTCTACTGTTTTATTTAAATAATATCCCTCAAAATTATTAAAAAATTACTCTAATTTTTCTGGTAGGCTAAGATCTCATTCAAATTTAGTTGATCTTGAGTTTGCTTAACAAATCAACAAAATTTAAATTAGGTAAATAAAAACTTTGTTAATAATATCTTATATTACTCATAGATTTATAAGGTGGCAAATCTTGCCAAAACAAATCTTGTGTGTTATTCCTAACCTTACTTCTAAGTTCATGTGATCATGAGTTTACTCACCCAACTCGTACAAATTTAGTTAAGCAAAACTCATTATTATAAAATTAAAAATATTTGGGTTAAAGTGACATTGAGCTTCCTCAACAAACCTAACATTAAACAAAACTTTGGTTTATTTTTCTAGCAATAGAAGTAACGATCATGTTCAAAGCATGTAATTTTTAACAAGAGAATTAATTTTTATTCATCTCACTAAACATAAAATTGCATGTTAAATATCATACACTTAAAGCATACAATTCAACATGCATAATATATCAAACATATATTCAAACGCGCAACTGTGCACTCATAATTAAATTATATGCATAAAATATCAAGTTTTATTTGATTTTAGTTATTGATCTTCGTAATTATTTTTTCCATCTTTTTAAAAAATTAAATTAGATTAAACTTATTAATTCATAGATAAACTAAATTTCTATTCCAAATGAAAATTTAATTATATTTGAAAATACTTTTCAAGTCTAATTAGAAAATATTTCCAATTATCTTGAATCCTTTAATAAAATTTAATTGAAAATAATTTTCAATAAATTTAACAAGAAAGAAATTCTAATCTAATTAGAAAACTATTTCTATTGTAATTAGAAATTATTTTCCTTAATTAGAAAAATATTTTATAATATTTAAAGTAGTTTAAATCAGTTTTAAATTTAATCAAGAAAGTCCTTTACATTGTTTATTTGAGATTAATTTCTTAATTGATTAGAAAATCTTTCTTTAACAAAATATAATTTATTTTTAAAATATTAGAGAAAACACATTTTTAGTTAATAAATGAAAACACATTTCAAATTTTAACCAGGAAAAATAATTTTCTAATAAATCAACAAAACTAATTATTCATAAATAAAAAATTTCTAAATTAATTTAATAATAATAATTCTCTAATCAAATAAAGTCATATATTTAATTTGTCTCAATCAAGTTGAAATAAGTAAACTTTACTTAAGAAACACCTTCTTAATTACTTAAAAATTTTCTTAATTTTAAATAGTCTAATTAATTAATTTTAATCTAATTAAAAATAATCAATTTTATTTTAGAATTAAAATTTCCAAATTTAAATTAGGAATCAATTCAATTTATTAATTTGAATCACATTAACAAAATTAATTGAAATAATTATGGAATTAATGTTTAAATTTTAAAACAATTTAAAATTTTTATTTGGTATAAAATTAAATTAATTCAAGTTTAGAATATATCTATACTTGAAAAATAAATTTATTAAGATTACATTAATCATATCTCCAAACAAGCCTTGTTTTTTTTATTGAAGTTACATTAATCTTGTAACTAAATAAGAAAGATCCAATCTTAGCACTAAACACCCTCAAAATTATCTATGTTGTCAAATATCCTTATTCTAGGTCAAGAATCCCTTAATCCTGGCCTAATAGTCTAACTATCATATCCAAACACACACTATTCTAACCTTATAATAATGTCATGCTTATCGTCAAACACCCTCTTTATATTTAAAAGCCTTTTAGGCTATCCTCTTTGGTTTTAAAATGTCCTCCACTTGCATTATTATGACAAAAGTTTAGAATATGTGTAAATTTATTGTTGAAATTGCACCTTTATTATACTTGATTAATATAATGTAGCGCCCCCTTACCGTAGAGTATACACCGGGACGCCCGTAGGCCATACCGATACATACCCTACGATGAGGGTGCACTACCATACAATCACTTCTAATAAACCTCATGGCATCATAATAAATAAAGCAGTAATATCCAATTCACTCTATTTTAAAACCAAAAGAGAGTACTTTTCATTCATTTTACAAATCCATATTTACATGATCTTGTCCAAAGCATCTTTTATAAAACACAAGAAACTGAAATTCCTAACTAGATCATCCCCTAAAATCCCAAAAATATCTACAGCTGACCGACCTGTGGGCCATGCTCCTCTTGCCGGCACACACAGCAGGAAAGTCTCAAAATCCGGAGCTAGAAGTCTCTCTACCGCTGTCCTGAAAAATATTCGCAATTGGGGTGAGTTTGCGAAACTCAATGAGTAACCATCATCGATGGTTCACTCAATTCATGCATTACGCAAAATTGCGTACA
>JANZLF010000006.1:21025781-21038673 GCA_026546835.1 Erythroxylum foetidum | reverse complement strand
ACTTTGAATAAAACGCGCTAAAGGGGATTGCCTTTAGGGCACAATTGAACAGTACCGTCCTTGAATAAGTCGACTTACCTAATATACAAGTCGACTTATCGGTGCTTTTCATGTGTAAGTCGACTTACACTTACAAATACATCCACCAATCCAATTGTGTTAAATCTTTGTCTATCATATCTAATCATATACTATTTCTCATTTCTAAATAAACACAACTTCCATTTTCTCATATTCTAACATATCATCACTTTCTCACTATTTTTATCAGCTTAAGCACTTAACATACGCTCGTGCATATGACTCATACTTATGTAACTCAGACTAGGGATTAGTTGCTACTATCTACTATGACATGTCTCAAATGCATGAGCTTGACACATATTTCAGAAAACACCTATATAAGATACTAATTCTGGGCTCTGATACCACATATGTAATACCCCAACTCCTAAAAGACACGTACCCGACATCCTGAGGGATATCCGAGTCTATGCCCCACGAGGGTAGCATGCTAGAGCACTTAATCATTCAAAAATTAGTATAATTTTTTTTGAAACCACAAGCATAATATGCGGAAATCCATAACCAAATCGATCCCACTTTATTTATTAACTTTTTCAATCATAACAATACAATCAACAGAGTTTCAATAATTATTTAAGGCCCATTACAAATACAAACACTTTAGTTGTAAAGATACATATCGAAACATATTCAAATACACATGATATAAAAATTGCGAAATACTTAATGTGATACAAAAATAAGAAAATACAAATGAAGACACCAACTGATCCTGACCTTTACCTCTTACTTGAATGCAGTAGGTATACTATCGTTTGCCTAACGGGGTATTCTTTTGATCTTAAAAAATATTTGCAAATTTTGGATGAATTTTGTGAACTAAATGAGTGACCATCATCGATGGCTCACCCAATAATATAACACATAATTCACATTCACATCATTTCACATTTCACACTCAATACACTTTAATCGTTTGTATTATACATATGCAGTGCACACGAGACTCACTTTTTATTTATTACTTTGTTGTGACTGCCTAAACTGTTCCGTATCCATTGGATACTGGGCTTATTACTAACAGTCTCTTATCCAATGGGAATACAGGGCTCATTTTACATAATGAGTCCTAGGCTCTTAATCACTTTTTGAGCTTGAGACTCTTTTCACACTTTGAGCATTAAGCTCTGATCGGTGGCTCCTTAGGTCACAACTGTCATTATGTTTCATGCATTCATGAAATGGAATACATCAATTACATTTGCATAATCTCATTCACTCACATTCATATATAATCGAACCTTAGTCCGAAATTTAACATTAAAGGTGAGAATCACACTTTCATTCATATGCAAATGCACTTTCAAAACACGTTTATCATCGGATCATGGTTTGATATTTACCAGTCGATTTATGCATACTTATTTCATCTCATTCACATACAAGTAGTACTTCAATATCTCAATCAACATTACAATTATTAGACTTTCTGTCCAGAACTCAACACAATCATTCACATTTATATGAGCATTCAATAGTCAATCAATACAAAATTCAAACAAAACAAACAATGAAATGAGACCATCTAGGTCTACTCACAGTACGCTCCAGATTAGCACTAGCTTCAATGATCTGGAAACGTTTGAATGCAGATGTTTATTTTGCACATCAAAATTATGCAATTCACATAATGCACACACACATTAATATTTTCATAATTATAAGCATTCATTTATGTACATGTGTGTATATGGAATATGTACAATGCATGTTTATGACAATTCCGGGCATTGCTCTATCATTCACATCTCGTAAAACATTCATATTACCAAACTCATAAAAATACCATTTATACGTATGGTTTATTCCTTAATAAAATCATTAGAATCTAATTTCATAACCCAACGAATCATTTCAGATTTTTATCCAAACATTGACTTTCGGGTTTACTATTTCTGATCATGAAGACAATGAAAATGAAGTAATTTGGGAACACTTTTTCTTTTAAAATTGTCCTTCTAGCTTATAAGCTTCTAATGACACCAAAATCATTCAATTTGATTCAGTAGTATAAAAGTTATACTCTAAATATTTTCGGGCTGCTTTTATTCTGAGATAGTGCCCTATACTAAACTTCCACCCAAAAATTGAAATTCTTATAGTCCAAATTAGATCTCAATTGCTTCATACAATTTGCAGCCCTATGTCTCCAGTTTACTGCAAATCAAAAATAACTCCATTTAGATAACTACAAAAAAAGTTATGCTTAAAATAATGAAGCATATTCTGTGCTGAAAAGTTCGCTGTGTTGAACGTTTTTCAGAGTAGAAAAGTTCACGTGAAATCTTACAAGTTCGTTGCGGCGAGCCCCCGAGTTGGCCGCAGCGAACTTCATCCTTCAAGTTAACCACGACGAACTAAGGAGAGTTGGCCGCAGTGAACTTTGACAGAAGCATACGCAGAACATGTTTCATTTTCTAGATTTTAACTTCCCACCTTTCACATATATCCCATCTTAAATCTAAACCATTTCTTCTACTTCATTTTTAACTTTATTTCAACCCAATTTCATTCACAAACCGATTCATAAGCTATACTTGTTCATCAACCAAAAAGATGAAAACATTTTCATATACCATTCATCAACAACTTCTTACACATATTCAATTTCATTTTCACCTCTAATTATCACTAAGTATGCTTCATCCAAAAAATCAAGAAAAGAAGGATGCTTAGGTTTTCTAGTAGTAAGATGATGAAGAGAACCAAAAATGGAAGTAACAAATGAAGGATAAGAGCAAAGTTCAATACTAATGCTTGGGAGAGGAGAGTGTTGTAGATGGAGAAGAAAAATGGAGAAGATGAAGAACAAATGTAGAGAGAGAAAAAGAAAAAGTGTTTTGTCCAAATGAAAGACAAAATTCAGGCTTGCAAGATGTAAAAATCATGTGGCAAAGCAAATGACACATGTCACTTTCCCATGGTTCCATTTTATCCATTTTAATAACCAGTCTATTTTGTCTCCAATTTCGAATCTAATCGAATCCCAATTTTCATTAAAACTTGTCATTAAATTCTAAAATCACTTATAAAAATGTTCATTGTCATCGGATAATAATTTTTACTACTATTTATTAATAGTTTTATCACTTGGTAAATTTTTTCTAATCCAAAAATATACCCAACAATTTTCAGAAGACGTGTGATGGACGACAAGAGAGTTGAGAGAGCGTACACTAATGGGTGAGACAAAAAACACGTAGGGAGTGAAGAACATAAGTTACAAAACAGTTGAACAGAAGAAGACATGAAGAAGAAGGCTGGCAGCGGCTCGCATGTATGAGAATTAATTAAAAGCAAAACGTTGCAGTTTTGCTTCATTTGTAATCGTTATCATTAAATCAAAGCAATGTCATTTTGCTTAAGCCTCATGTCGTTTCGATTTTGATCCTGTCAAGCCCGAGGCCGACAAACCTGAGGTCCAGGCATAACCCTAGCTAGTCGGCTCGAGCCCACGGCCTCTCCTTGGGCCCATTTTGTCACCCCTGTTGGGTTGGCTTGATTTGATATTCAAAATTTTAAAATAAAAAATGACCAAAATTACATGTCATGCGCACCATTATCCTACAGCCTACGCGCAAACGTAAATCTTAAAACAGCAATTAAAAAATAAAGAAAGAAAGAGAAACAACAAATAATGTTAAGGTGGATAACGTGTTGGTATACAAAAACGTAAAGCGAGATGGGCGGATCGGGCCTTAAGATCCGTGCTTAAGGGGTGTTCCTAACTTCTTATTTCTTCTTTCTGTTTTCGTCTCAAATTCCGACTTTCCATCCACTCCGTCATCCTTTCTTCCTCCACATGACATAATATCTCGCAATACCTCCATATATGTATATACCCTCTTTCTCAGTCAAGTTGCTACTTTGTGGTTGCCCATTTCGATTTTTTCAGGCATGCATCTCCTTATCTTGAACATGCTTTCCATTGTCCGTTTCCTAAGAAAATAATTCATAGTAAAAAGATAAGGTTTGAATCTTTGCTAGTATGGATGATTTTGGTGAGAGATGGAGGGCTCTTAATAGTTTTCTATTTTGAAGCATTATTTGTTTTTTCTCTCTTTATCGAAAAGATTATTGCTTTAATGCGTGATTTATTTAATGTGTTAATGGCGTTTGAGTTACTTTACGAGATGGGTTACCTTCTTTCTTTCCGCACTTTGCTTTCTTGGGAGAACTTATTCTGCTCGCGTTATTTGCTCTTTTCTATGCATTCGCTTTGTATTTTTGTTTTTTCACGAGCAACTGAAGCAAATAATGTGGCAAATGTATCTACATTGACTAACATAGATTAGTGGTCTTATTGATTTCAGAGGGATGGATACTTAAACTTCCCCAGCATTTCGTTTCGTGCTAATGGAGAATACGTGGAGTTTTAGTTGGTTGAGAGCTTGAATTGATTGATTAATTTTATTACTTTCCTACGAATTCCGGTTCCTTTCTCAGGATTATTTTTATCTGGTTGGTAAGATTTTGCCTTTTTCTTTATATATATATATTTATATATATTGGAGTTGCAATTGCACCTCTAGCTTAAAATTCTACAAGTCAAAAGCACCCTAATACTTACACTAGGTCGGTTCCAATTATTCTTATACAATAAAGCTTTATGCTCTCCATTCTCAGATTTCAGCAACTGTTGTGTGATCCATTCTGGACAATGTTGCTTCTTCCAAGATGTAGGATTTACTCATTAGCTAACTTCTGCAATCGTTTAGAAAGGAGGTGTGGAAGCAGTTCTAGCTTTAGACTTCTTGCTTTGAAAGCCAATGGGCTTGAAGGAGGATATAACAAAAGATTTATCAGAAGACCTCTAAGTACCAAGGCAGGGGGAAGAAGTAGCGAAACTGCCAACATTAGAGATGGAATTTTGGACAATAAATTTTCAGCCAGCAGCACAATGAATGTAAATAAAATTGAAGCTACTGAATTCCTAAAGCTCCAACGTTACAATATTCAACAATTAATATCTGGAAACAAAGACTTGGATGACCTTGTGACTGTAATTGTGTTCGATCTTGAGACTACTGGTCTTAGCAGAGAGCGTGACCGGATAATTGAGATTGCACTACAAGACCTCAGAGGAGGCAAAAACAGCACTTTCCAGTCTCTAGTAAATCCCGGACGACGAGTTACTAATTGGCATATTCATGGCATTACAACTGATATGGTCTGCAGGCCTGAAGTTCCAAGGTACTGTTGTTTAGCTGCTCATATTCTTCTCTCTTCCATGATTAAGATAGAAGTCAACAATTGAAAATTTTCTGTCAAATTGTCAAGTTGCCAGAAACTATCCAGGTATTAAATACTCTTTTAGAAGATGGAAACTGATCTCTTTGTAAACACAATCTTAGGAGAGTTTTCGAAAGGAGTTTATGTTGCTGAAGAGCCAATGAGACTGGATGATCATTGAAAATTCCACATTTTACATAGGATTCATGGTTCTCCATATGCTTGTGTACCTGCAGTGTCAACTAGGATATGAGATTGTTTTTCAGATTTCAAGCTAAAGAAGATACAATGCTTATCGATTACTTCTACTTCTGTATTGCAAAAGGCTGTTTAGATTCTTGTTCTTTGAAGACAGTCTTATATTCATTGAACTGTGCTTCATAGGGTGGATGCATATGATGTGTTTCTGTCATCAAGTTTGTTAAATGAAGTGTGTACCTTGTTGTAACCATCAGAAGATGGATTCCAAATAATTTATAAAAGCTGTTGCTAAGAGTAGATCAAGTTATCAAGAAGCTATGCATATTCGTTCTCATAGTTCATCTTCGTGTGCTTTACTCATTGCATGAGGAGCAAGAGGACTGATTTAAGGATTAGTGATGAAAATTGCTTGCATACTTGAATTACTAACAATGTTATTATAGCTGCATTTTGTTCATAGTTAATGATTAAATTAATTATTCTAACTATGTTTCAACTTTTATTTGAGAACTTTTGTAGGATGGAAGAGTTGATATCAATATTATTGCAGTTTGTTAGAAGTCGTCAAAAACCGAATGGCTACGTTCTGTTTGTGGCTCACAATGCCCGTGCTTTTGATGTGCCGTTTTTGGTTAAGGCCTTTAGTCGCTGTAATATAGATATTCCTCTTGATTGGTTTTTTCTCGACACAATTCCTCTGGCCCGTGAGGTGTTGAAGTCTGAAGGTACTGCCCCTCCATTCCTCTGTGATTTGCATGATTTTATTACGTATGAAAATCCAAATTGCTTCTATGTGTGGCTCAGATGATATCAAAAACTTTAAATTTGTATGTTGGCAGGATCAAAGGTTCCTTATAAAGTATCACTACAAGCTCTTGGTGATAAATATGACATTAAACAGATAGGTACAGCTCACAGATCTATGTCGGATGTGAAGCGGCTATCATTAATTTTTCAGAGGCTGACCTTCGAGCTGAAGCTGCCACTTTCTGGCATACTAGAAAAGGCTTTCTCACACTTGGATACAACCGGTACAAAGAAGAAGAAGAATTGAATTCTTAAGTTGTTAATTTGTTAATTTCAACCCATTATTGCTGAATAAAAATTAACCCATGAATATTTCACTATCATCTTACATTTTCCTACTAATATAAGGTCTGAGAAGATGGTGGAAATATGTTGTCTGCACCTTGAATTAAAGATCCCAAATGAGAGAAGGGGAAAGTGAGGTGCGGAAATCATAGGCAAGTGGAAGGGGAGAACAAAAAGTAGTAGAGGTGATTAGAAGATTCGTTACTTTCCTTTGTCAGTGGATCTCAAGACCTTTCGATTTCTATATTGGTGCTCTAATATTTTGGGGATGTTGGGAAAAAGTAACCAAGATACATATCAATTAAGAGCTTAGATGACAAAAATAATTTAAGTTTGACTTGAAATCGACAGATATTAATTTTAGCTGATGATTATAAAAGAGTTAAATTAAATTTAAGTTTGACTTGAAATCGACATATATTAATTTTAGCTGATGACTATAAAAGAGTTAAATTAAATTTAAGTTTGACTTGAAATCGACAGATATTAATTTTAGCTGATGACTATAAAAGAGTTAAATTAAAATGTCACGTTTTTATCATAATTTAATTTAAATTAAAAACTTAACATATTCAAAAAATTTAATATTCCATAAATATTAAATTTTAATTTTAACTTCATTTTTCTTTCAACTTTTCGTTACAAAAAATTGATCTATAAAATTTAAAGATATTAACCTTTTTCTATCCTCTCTCCTCCCCTTCTCTCTTTCTCTTCAATTTTTCAACTTAGCATTTATGCTTTTCACTTGATAGGTGTACTCATAAAGCTCATTTCTTAGTTGTATGTATAACTATAGATTCTTCAAATTTTGTTATTGCTAGAAAGTGCTGAATCTTAGGAGAGGGATTGATTTAGGAATTTGCTCTACATCTAAACTTTGACTACTTGTGTTAAAGTTATGGAGAGGATAGCTCTTCTTCTCTCGTTTCTCTTGCTTCTTTTTCTTTTTGTTGGAAATTTGGGACGAGGTTCGATCCCCATTGTAGCAGAATAATTACGATTTTTTTATATTTTGATTTCTTAAAAGCTAAGATCACTTTAATTGTATAAAATAATTAATAATTAAATCAGAATAAAGCATGAATCTTAATTCGTATCTTTTTTTAAACTTGATTATATTCTTGTCGTATCCTTTGAATTGCTTTCAAAATTAATCCATCACAACCATTGTAGTTACGCAAATGTCGAGCTTCTAACGATATTTACAGAATAAGTTTGAGATAATTTTGTAACTCTTACAAAGAGAAGTACCAGTTCTATTAAAGCTTAAACTTATTGATCATAAGTTTTGAACATTTTAGTAATTTAATTAAAATTAAATTCTAATTTCAATTAAACATTAATTAGAATTACAAATAATTCTAATTAAATATCAGTTATGCCTAAATAAGACATAATATCTCATATTGATCTTTATTTATTAAATATCTCATATTTAGTCATAAAGTTTTTCAAGTGTAACTTGATTAAAATATATTTGCTCTCTTCAACTTCTTATTTATGTAAGACTCATTAGGTTCCCAAATATGTTGGTAATAATTATAAGTTATAATTCTGGTTCAAAATTAGAATTAGATAAATTAAAACTCCTTTTAATTTGTCTTTAATTATCCAATTAAACAATTTATAATCATGGATCAAGATTGACATCTAGCATCACATTATAACCAATCAAATATTTAAGAAATGTCAAAGTAGTTTTAACTAACCTTTTTGTACATGATTTTTTGTACAAATCAATCATTTCATCATACATTGATTCGATTAGACATAGAATATGAAATTAATGTCTACTCTATTTTGATTACAATCATAATAATTCTCTATCATTAGCTATCGATTTAATTAATAACATTTGTAAACTATTTACAAAAATTCATTTCACTTTGGCCAAGGATTTCCTGAATCAATACTAATCGAAAACTACAAAATATTCTTCCTAATTACTTTATAGTGATCAATTTTATCTTAATCACTCAACTACCTCTTTATAGTTCATGCTACATTTAATAGCTATCGACTGAATCACCTATAGTTAGAATAGGTCATATGAGGCCCCAAATTATACCCTAGTAGGAACATTACATGTCCATGAAAATATATGTGATAAGAGTTAATGATTATGATTTGATTGTGCTTAAGTCTTGAATTTTGGTTTGATGAATTATAATTAGTAACTTGGAATTAATTGTTGCCATTAGAAAATTGATTAATTAAAATGTATATTTGGGATAAGAAAAATGTTAAGTGGCAAGACAAGTTGATACATGGAAAGTGTGGATGACTAAGCTTATACATTAAGTGACATATGGCATTGGTAAATAAGAGACAAATGATAGTAAAGTTGAATGACATTTGGCAACATGATAAGAGCACAAGTAGCTCACTTCTAAGTATGACATGTGTCCTTTTTAAAATTAGGACACCCTGCACTAAAGGGACTAGTCAAGTACAGATTCACTTATTTTTCTCTGGATGTTTTTGTTGTCTTATTTCTACACCTTTCCTGTCACCAACGAAACCCTCATCACCCTCACATCCCTGGGTTTTTGCTTATGTTTATGCTTAATTATCAAACCAAAATCTTGCAGTAAGAAAGCTATATCTTGCTATCTTATATTATGTTATCTTCTTGGTGTTAAGATATTTCCATCTTGTACTTGGATAATTTTGCATGTATGGAGGGCTAGGTTGGCTAGCCCTTGATCATTGAGGTGGGTTTTGAATTAAACAAGTGGAATTCTAAACTTGATGGCATGTGGTAATACAAATTCTATGATATTTGAATTGAGATAGAATATGTGTTGTGTTTATGATAAAATGAGTTCTAAAAAATGATGTTTGTATAATAGATTCTACTGTTGTTTTCGAAGCATGAAAGATAGTGGTTTATGAGCTGCCAAATGAATGATTTTGGAATGAAATTGGATGTGAAATTGAAGATGAATTGAAGCATAATTAAGTTATAATTAAGGTGTAATTAATGGACTGTGATGATATTGAATTGAGTATGAAGGCGTCAAAATACTGGAAACAAATTGAAGACAATTAGATAGTGAACCTTCGGTTCACTCATCCCACGATCGTGGGAGCTACGTTAGCTCCTTCCCATGGTCATGGGAAATGCTTCGAAATGAGAAAAGTTTTTGCAATTGTTGAACCATATAAGGATAAGACACTTTACAATGGTATAATTGAACTTATTAAGGTTTCAAATAAACCTAGTTTGAAGTTAGATTATTTAATTAAAGGTTGAATAAGTTTTGGAATGTTAATTGAGGTGATAACTTAAGGAATGGAATGTTTGATATCAATGTATCCAATTTTAGAATATTTGAATTGTTCAAGGGATGATGGTGTTCTTATGAACACCAATGTGATCCAAAGGATTTAAGTAATGTGAATTAGTTATGAATGTTTGAGAATTGGGAATTTGTGTGAACATATATGATGTATAATTACTTAATGCTATTATTGATGCATTGTTACAAATGTTTAAATTTGTAAGGCATATTAAGTTTGTTCAGGTGTGAAAGAATGTATTCAATTTAAGGAAATAAATTCCTACGTTATGTATTATTTCTCTTACATGGTATTTTGAATTGTAATATATGTTATTTAAAATTGCCAAGCCCTAGTTATGGGTAAATAGGCATGTCTAGAAGGATCTGCAGCTATACTTAGACACTACAATGTCTTCTGTTCTTAAAACTACAATGTCTTTTATTTTAGAGACTCAAGTCTCTTATGTTTTTGTAGATACCAATCATATGTATCTTTTGTTCTGTTCCTGTATCCACTTCTGTAAAAACGATTAGTAGGCAATTCTATATGTGTTTTGATATTAGTTATGCTATGAACCAATCATGTCCTGTTTTGATACTTTTATATTATGTTATGATGTGAATATATTCTGTTATGATACATTTATGTTCTGTTCTAATGTAATTAATAGTCTGATTACTCTCTACTTTGAATAATTAAAGATTACTTGTGATAAGCCATGAATCGTTTGCTTATAAATACTAAATGATTATTGGAAGCAGTCGCCATCTTGTATCATGTTTAGTTATTCCCCACTAAGCAATATGCTTAGCACGGTGGTTTTTCGTCTATATAAGTCTCGATAAAAAGGATTAAGGCTAGGATAACCGCAGTGGCTAAAGAAGGATGTGTTATATTTTGTATAAGTTTTTGAATTGTATTTAAAATTATGAGACGTATTTGTATTTTATGAAAATGGTTTGTAATAATTATACTACATGATGGATTTGAAATTAAGGCATGTATTTGATAAATACAATGTGTAAATTATGTTCTGTTTATAACTTAATATTTGAATGAATTGTGAAGTATGTTGCCTTATTTTTTGGATTTGCTGGAACGAGTCTGTATGTATGTTTTGGGTTTGATTTGTGTGGCATCCGTATATTCTCTTAAGGGGTATTAGGGTGTTACATTCATTCTATGATATTAATGTCACGTCTTCTTAACAGAAGAGGAGTAACTCCTTTTTTTGTTAGATTTCCTTTTGTTAATAATCTTAAATTCATCATTTTTGTCAATATTAGATGTATTATCACTTGCATCAATGTTAGTGTCTAAGCTTTTGTCTCTTATATTACTATTAAATGGAGTTAAAATTTGGCCTGATGCCATATTTGATTATGCAGGGTTTAAGGGTGTAGATTTGTTAACTTCCTTTATGATAGGAGTCTCTATTAACTCACTCATATTGGCAAACTGTGTTTTCTCAGAAGTCTCATTCATTATCTCCTAAAAACACCCTGTCTTGAAGATTTTTCTAGTTAGCTTCCATTCTTTCTTTGGATTAGAGGCCAAGGGCTCAATATATATGTAACTTTTACTGAATCCTCTATAAGTTTAAAGTTGTCATCAAGCTTCATTAAGGATATTTCTTCTGGCAAGTTACTCAAAGCATCAACTAGCATACATATTCTTTCATAGTTGATTCTCTTAATTTATACTACTGCTTCAACTGGGCATAAGGTTGTTCCAACAAAGCTTACTATATGACTAAGTCCTTATGTTGTCAAATATTCGAGAGGGACTTTATAGATTCTCATCCATATTAGAATGCTTACTTGTTTAATGACTTCATAATTGGTTCTAAGTTTCTTGGTTTGTATAGAGGAGTTTATTATGGCAGTGTCAGGGCCCTGCTTCAATAATCTTCTTATATTACATTATGAACCCTTTCATCCCTCCCAAACAAAAATTTTCCAATATTACATCCATTTACATTCCATTCCATTATAAACCATTCCATTCAATTCCATTATATTAAAAACCTTACGTCTAACCAAACATAGCCTTAATAAATAAAAAAAATTGGTATCAACATAAACAAAAATGTTTATGATATGTTTATTTGATTTCAGTAATCTCACAATCATTTTTTGTTCGAATTTGAGAGTTTTTAAAATTAGAGAGCAAGAGGAAATTAAGATTTAGATTTTGCAAATCTAGTTTATTTTAAAAGAAATAATTCATAAGTAATAAATATAGGCAAATTGATCATATGTCATGGGTAAATGTGAGTTCAATCCATATGGGTATCTACGTATGTATAATATTGTCACATAGATATCTAGAAGCCAAGTTAATGCATGCTCCGTTGATTACATCAATAAAAAGATAACAAAAATAACATTTTAAACTAAGTTGTACGAATTTTGAAAGGTTAGTTGCTAAATTAAAATTTTAAAAAGTTTTGACACTGAATTAAAAAATCCTAAACGATTTAATACCATAGAATATATTATCCCTCTAAAGTTTTAGTAGTCTTTATCTAATATTATTCTATAATTTTTCATGGTTTTTTTGGAGTTATTTAGTATTTATCAGTAATTGTTATGTTATTCCCAAGTTGCATTTTATAACAAACACCATTATTTTTCATTTTTTTATTAAAAAATTTGCCACAGACTAAAATGCCGTATTACTCAATTCCTTAAAAAAAAAAAGAATTGTGCAACTAATAAATTCCAATATTATATGAGCTCTTCTTTTCCCCTTCAATTAAATGCATGAAGTGTTAATTTACAATTATTGCCCCTCAAAGTCTTATTATGTGTTTATTAGAATCTTAATTTATAAACCTATCCATCCACCTATGATGCCCAAACTATGAAACTTTTAAAACAAATCAATTTTGGATCTAATATGGAGTATATATATATATATATATATATCAAACCAAAACACTATATTATTATACTAACAACATTTCAAACTTCTTAACTAATATATAATA
>JANZLF010000006.1:21002845-21021414 GCA_026546835.1 Erythroxylum foetidum | reverse complement strand
CTAAATATGGAATTGTGACTTATGATATGATAACCATGTGGTATTTCTGGATGTACTGTTGTGAAATAACCTGTGAATTGTTCGAGTACGATTATGTAATACTTATGAATATGAAACTGTGGAATATCTATAATATATGTGATTCTTGCATGGATTGGGTGAACCATCGATGATGGTCCCTCACTGAGTTCGCAAAACTCACCCAAAATTTGCAATTATTTTTCAGGCCTTGAAGAGTACTCCGTTAGACACAGGAGTATGCCTACTGCATGCAAGGGAAAGATAGGGGTCGGGATCAGTTCTGTTTGCATTAGTGTCTAATAAAATTGTATTCTGCAATCTCTGTAAAATAGTGCTTTGTATTTACAATGGGCCTAATTTGGTTGTGGATTTGTGTACATTAAATGGCTACGTTATATTATTATTGAATGTTTGTAATGACTGAAAATGTTTACAAATTAACGTGGGCTCAAATTGTTTACTGTTTTTCGCCCGTATGAATGTTTTTTAAAAAAATTTATACTGAGTTTCGTCTGAGTGATGTAGCACGCCACCCTCACGGGGCACGTACTCGGATATCACCATCGATGTCGGGTTCGAGTAACGCGGGAGAAAGGTGTTACAGATCATTTGATAGAAAATTGTCTTATGAAATAGTCTTGGACATCATAAGCTAGTAGACAGGTTTCTCATGCCCCTGCAGGGAATAGAGGAAATGGTAGATGTGGACGATCTAGCCAAATTATGCCTAATTCGAATACTCTTTTAGAAACTGTTGATCAACCTGCTTTACCTTCTACTACGATTCAAGCTTATGCTTTAAAAGCTTGCGAGGATCAGGATGTACCTGAGGTCATTGTTGGTATTGTTTCTCTCTTTAACTCTGAAATGCATGCTTTGATTGATCCTGGATCCACTCATTATTATATTTATGTTGGATAAATTCGTGATAAAAAGATGCTTGTAGATCGGTTAGATTATGATATTCATGTAACCAATCCTCTGGGTAGTAGTGTGTTGGTTAACCTAGTTTATAGAAACTATTCTGTTATGATCTAAAGTAGTAAGTATGTAGCGGATCTCATTAAATTTTCATTTCATGAATTCAATTTGATTTTGGGAATGGATTGATTGTCCAAGCATCAGGCAGTGGTTGACGGTAAGCGCTAAAACTGTTGTGCTTAAGAAGCTTAATCAACCTGAACTAATATTGTATTGCATTTGCACTAGTTCTCTGGCTAATGTGATTTTTGCTATGCAAGCTTGATGGTTCCTTAGAAAGGGGTGTGAAGCTTATTTGTATTTTGTACTTAATTCTAAGAAGGAAAGTGTTAACCTGCAAGACATTTCAATGGTGAATGAATTTTAAGACGTGTTTCCTGAAGAGCTACCTGGACTTCCTCCTGAAAGGGAAATGGAGGTATCTATTGAGATTATGCCTGGCATTGCTCCTATATCTAAAGCACCGTACAAGATGGCTCCTACTGAATTAAAAAGTTAAAAGTTCAGTTGTAGGAGCTACTGGATAAGGGATTCATTCGACCCAGTGTCTCTCCTTGGAAAGCACCGATTTTGTTTGTATTATAAAAAGATGGTACTGTTCGGATATGTATTGATTAAAGGCAATTGAATAAGATCACAGTGAAGAATAATTATCTGTTACTAAGTATAAAAGATCTATTTGATTAATTAAAAGGTGCAGGAGTATTTTCCAATATAGATATACAATCAAGGAATTATCAAGTTCAGATAAAGGATGTGGATGTTTCGAAGATTGCATTTAGAACCTATTATAGGCATTATAAATTCCTAGTAATGCCGTTTGGGCTAACTAATATTCTAGTTGCATTCATATATTTGATGAATAGAGCATTTAGGCCCCACTTAGACCAATTTGTTGTGATATTCATAAATAATATCTTGGTCTATTCTAAGAATAAGCACTATCATGCTTAACATTTACGGATTGTGTTACAAACCCTGCGAAAAAAACAGTTATATGCCAAGCTAAGCAAATGTGATTTTTGGCTTTAGGAAGTATCTTTTCTAGGACATGTTGTCTCGTCTCAAGAAATTAAAGTTGATCATAGTAAAATTGAAGCAATTATTAAGTGGAAACTGTCATAGAGTGTGACGAAATGAGAAGTTTTCTAGGTTTGGCTAGTTACTATTGCTGGTTAGTGAAAGGGTTTTCAGTGATAACATCCCCTTTGACTAAATTACTATGAAAAGGAGTGAAATATGAATGGTCAGCTAAATGATAAAATATTTTTGATCAACTAAAAAGAATGCTTACTAAAACTCCTGTACTGGCTCATCCTATTTTTGGTAAAGAATATATTATGTTTAGTGATGCATCTAGAAACGGTTTGAGTTGTGTTTTGATGTAGGATGGTAGGGTGGTTGCATATGTTTCTAGGCAATTAAAGCCACACAAACAGAACTACACTACACATGATCTTGAGCTTGCAGTAGTAGTGTTTGCTTTGAATATTTGACGGTACTACTTTTATGGTGAAAAGTATAGGATTTTCACTAATTATAAAAGTCTAAAATACCTACTTACCCAGAAAGAACTTAATCTGAGACAATGGCATTGGTGAGAACTGTTTAAAGATTATGATTGTATTGTGAACTATCATCCTGGTAAGTTTAATATCGTGGTTGAAGCTTTAAGTTGGAAGACCATTTCGACATTATCAGTGTGACAGGGTGAGTGGGGACTTACATATGATGGGGCTTTAATAACTCAATTAAAAGCAAGGCCTACCTTGAGATAAGATATCTGTGATGCTCAGAAAGTTGATGATAAGTTGTAACAACTTATCTTGGCAACTCAGGAAGGAAAACAACCTGACTTTTGTGTGAAAGGAAATGGTGATCTGTATTATAGAGATTGATTATGTGTACCAGCTAGTGATGAATTGAAGAAAAAGCTTTTGTTTAAGGCCCATAATACTGCTTTTACAATGCACCCTAGTGGATATAAAATATATCAAGATTTGAAGCAGCATTATTAGTGGTCTGGTATGAAACGTGATATTGTAGATTATGTATTCAAATGATTAATATGTCAGTAGGTTAAAGCTGAGCACCTGATTCCATCTAGTTTATTACATTCTATTTTGATTCGTCAATGGAAATAAGATATTCACAATCAAATGTGTCTTTATTCCAACCCCTGCATAAGTCCCATACAGAGGATAGGCTAGTTTGCTTAAAAAGAATCCTTTCTATAATTAGACCCATGGATTTTTTTTCACTAGTCTTCCTTTCACTTAAAGAAAGTATGATGATGTTTGAGTGATTGTAAATAAGTTCACCAAGTCAGCTCATTTTGTGCTTGTTTGTCCTAACTAACCATTGGATAAGGTTGTAGATATATATGTGAATGAGATAGTGAGGTTGGATTGGGTATTGTTGTCTATTATTTCTTACCATAATCCTTGATTTACTTCGAGATTCTGGAAAAATCTGCAAAAGGCTTTAGGTACTCAAGTCAAATATAGTACTGCTTTCCATCCCCAAATAGATGGACAATTTGAACGGATTATTCAGGTGTTGGGAGATATGCTTCGGGGTTGTGTGTTAGAATTCTCAAGAAGTTGGGATAAATATCTTTCTTTGGTGAAGATTGCTTATAACAACAGTTATCATACGAGTATTAACATGGCGCCTTATGAAGCCCTATATGGTAAGAAGTGTAGGACTCTGGTTTATTAGACTGAATTAAGTGAAAACAAGATGATTGGACCTGATATTGTGAAAGAGTCTGAAACGAAAGTTCAAGTTATCTAACAAAGATTGAAAGTCGCCATTGATAGGTAGAAATTCTATATGGCTTTAAAAAGGAAAGATATACACCCCAGCCTCACATGACATGTACCCAATATCCTAAGTGATGTCCGAGTGCATACCCTGTAAGGGTGACATGGTAGAACAGTCAAACACTTGAATCTTAGTACAATTTTTTCCACATTTATCATACACATATACGGAATAAGTAATCAAATTGAACTCATACTTTCATTTTATAAAAGTCGAAATCACAATTTTCATTACATTTTGATCAATCTCTTTTACAAAGCATTTCCAATTTTCACCAGTTATTACATACAGAAGAATTTAAATACACATTGTACAGAAATCGTGTAATATACAAATTTACACAAAAATAAGAAAATACAAATGCAGACATAAACTGATCTCAACCTCTATCTCCCACTTGAATGCAGTAGATATACTCTCATTTGCCTAACGGGGTACTTTTCTCAACTTGAAAAATAATTACAAATTTTAGGTAAGTTTTGTGAACTCTATGAGTGACCATCCTCGATGGCTCACTCAATCATATAACACATAATTCACATCATTTATTTAATAATCATATACACTTGATCAATCATTTCACGTTTTACATTCAACACATATCATATTAAGAATTCATTCAAACCATTATAATCATTCCTATCATGTATATGCAGTGCACATGAGACTCACTTTCAATTTGTTACTTTGTTGTGACCGAGTGCCTATAACTGTACCGTATTTATTGTAGATATCGGGCTCATTGATAACTGTCTCGTATCCATTGAAGATATCGGGCTCATTTTACATAGTGAGCCTTTGGCTCTTAATCACTTTATGAGCTTTTAAGCTCTTTTCACATTCTGAACTTTAAGCTCTGTTTTGGTGGCTACTTTGGTCACAATTACCTTTATATTTCATGTATTCATGTAATAGAATGCATCAATCATATATGATCAATTAGTCACTTTCATATGTCATCCGACTTTAGTCCGGCATTCAACATTGAAGTTAAGAATCACTTTTTCTTTCATATAAAAATGTTTAACAATCAAATAATGTATCACTTATTTTATTGAATTCACATACAAGTAGCACTTCGATATCTTTATATTTAGCAAACTCCTCGAGCATTCACTGTTCGAATTAGTACAATCACATTCACATCTCATTCATAATCATACAATTCATAATAAAAACAAACAATGAAGTAAGACCATCTAGGTCTACTTATAGTACGCTGCAAATTAGCATTTGCTTCCAATTTTTGGAAATGTCTGAATGCGGACGTTTATCCTGCACATCTAAATTATGCATTATACACATTGCACACACACATTAATAACTTTGCATAATTATAAGCATTTATTTATACACAAATGTATATATGGACTACGTACAATGTATGCTCAATGACAATCTCGGGTATATTATCAAAATTGATATCTTATGCTCATTTTCATTTTATATCAATCACTCATCATTTCTCTTCTAGCATTATTTGCTCTTATTATCAAATTCTCTCATTCACTTTAACTTGATACACTTTACTCCTCTTCTTTGAATCATAACCTCAATCATGTGAATATCTTTATTACCAATCAAACGCATAACTTTGGTACTTTCATATCAATCATTCACTAATGTTATTCTAACATTACAAGATTACACATTATCCATATTCTCCTTTCTTCTTATAAAATTTTCCAAATTTCTAGACCTTCGGGTCTATTTTTCATGATTAATTAGACAATGAAAAAGAAGTAATTTGGTTTCAATTTCTTCTAGAAAAATGTTCCCTGTTGTCTTAAGTTTCTAATTATACCAAAACCATTGAATTTGGTTCAGTATTTTGAAAGTTATTCTACAAATATTTTCGGACTGTTCTCATCCTAAAATAGTACACCATAGTCAACTTCCATCCAAAAATTGAAAGTCTTAGAGACTGAACTAGAATCATATTTCTTCAGAAAATCTGTATCCCTATGTCTCTAGTTTACTGAAAATAAAACATCATCTCATTTGGAAATCTATAGGTCAAGATATAACTGAAATACCCAAGCATGTTCATTGAAATCATACCAGCTCATACTATTCCAATAGATTCCCTCACTGTCATTTAATCAATCTTTTTCAACTCAATTCAGCATGCTACCAATTTTTATAGAGAGCTAGAATAATATGTTAGAAACCTATTGGTTTAAGAATCAAGTCATTTGGAGGTCTATAAAAGAAGTTATGGTCAAAGGAAGCAAGACCATTAAGTTTGCAAACTGCTCTCGAGTACACAAACTAAAATTAAGTCACAGTTAACTATTAGAGAGCATAGTATCACGATGTGACAATTAAAAATCACAACTAGTCCAACAATTAAGACTCACGGGCATGAGGTAGAGGAGTCACGGGTGTTCAATAGTCACGGGTGTTCAAGAGTCACTCATGCCCGTGCACACTCAATTAGACTTGTCCCACATTTTTTGCTCGATCTCTCCCAAATGATTTCAGATAGCTAAGATTTTTGGTGGAGAGGTATAACAATGTGTTTCGAGTGTAGTGGTTCAAATCCCATGTCATTTAGAGGTAAGGATGTTGCGTCAGCCCCCAGCCTTAGAAATCGCAATCGTGCAGGAGTGTGATCGTGAATTTGTTATCAACTTAAAAAATTGGGATCATGCTTTAGCACGATCGTGAGTCTTCAACTTTTAAAGGAGCATGATCGTGCTTTCCTATCCTCTTCTTCCAAAAATGTGATTCTTCTTCCTCTTCCGACACTTTGCAATCTTTCTTCTTCTTTCTTTTCTTTTTAAACCTACTTCTCTAACTCATCTTAAACCCATTTTTGACTTCCATACAACCCAACACAATCAAAAACAGATCAAAAGCCAAGAATTTACACTAAATACCAAACCAGAAAATCACTCACTCGTTTTTCTCATTTCCTACGTTCCTTTCCACTTATGCAACTTTTTCTTCATCTCTTTTTAGTTTTCTACAATTTCAACTTCTGCATTTTTCTCCATTTCTTCCTCAAACTTTCATTCAATCCTACACTTCTAACTCATGTCTACTCTATCTACTCCATTTCCATTCAACACATTCACAGAGCATGCAAGTTTATGCAAAAACATCTAAACCTGCATATCATTCATGCATCTTCTTCTTGTTCTACATTTTCCTTTTTTCTGCTACACTCATCTGTCTCTATCAACATTTTCATTTCATCTCAACTCTACATTTATTTTCGATTCAGCTCATCTTTAAAAACACCAAAATATTCACGTATGTATATATATATACACACAGTGAAAAGAAAACAGAGCATATATGCTTTAATTTTTTCATAAATTTCTGTACTCTTCTCATGTATATTTTAATTAATCTTTCTAACTCAAAAATCATTTCTACAATATCTTATAACATATCTATCCTTAAATATGAAAAAAAATCAACATATGCTGTAAGCTCTGGTTTTTCACTCACATTTTGGCCTATGTACATTTTCATTTTATAACTTCAACGTCTAACTAACATAGTACATGTTTCATCTTATACAATAATGGAAAACCATAAAATGCTTACTTGTCTAAAGCTCCAAAACCGTTGAGATCACCTGAAACCTAACTTTCCAATATTACCTAATCATCAATAGTCAAGGGTTGTAGGGTTAGGTATTTCAGTTATAGTGAAGGGGATAACAAAAAGAGATGGTGAGTGAAAAGTGGGAGAAAAACTTTCTTTGTAAGGATAAGGGATTTTTTTTGAAAGAATGAAGCTTCCAGAAGATAAAGAAAAGTCTCGAAGAAGAAACAAGATCCACACAGTAACTGGGTCTTTTAAATGAATTTGTATAGTACAACTTAAACAAGATAAGTGACACATGTCACTTATTCATTAGTCCAATTCCTAATTCTTTTAAACTAGTTTCTCTTATTAAACTAGTCCAATCATCTTCAAAATTGAAAATGACATTTTCTCACAAATTTTAAAGTCATCATAAAAATTCTTCATTATCATATGATTCTTATTTCTATTTCTATTTATCAATTTATTTTCCAAATGACATTTTTTCTAGTCCAAAAATATCCAACAAATTTCAAAATCTTTTTCCTAAAAATTCTAAATCCATAAGTACACTCTCCAAATCAGTTTTCAATACAGGTAAACCATAATTCTAAATAAAATCACATATCACATATAAAAATCAATTATATATAAAATGTCAATGACTGCATGTATAGTCATTTTAATATGTGCAAAATTCAAATTCACATACGTGTATGCTAACATTATGTATGAGTATGAAAATGCATTTTTCTTAATCTCTCTTTGATCTCACATGTACTGTATTTTAGGGTTCTAACTCTTAATATGGGAATGGCATGTTACAAAAGATATTGAGTATCAGGTAGGAGATAAGGTGTTTTTGAAAGTATCATCATGGAGAAATATACTTCTATTTAGGAAGAAAGGTAAGCTCAGCCCACAATACACCAATCCCTATGAGATTTTTAAGAAAGTTGGACCAGTAGCTTATCAATTAGCTCTTCTTGAAGAATTGGCCAAGTTGCACGATGTGTTTTATGTTTTCATGTTAAGAAGATATCGGTCTGATGATGCACATAAGATTCCTATGAAAGAAATTCAAGTACAATTGGATTTTTCTTATGGGGAAGGGCCTGTGTCTATCTTAGCTAGAGAAGTTTGACAACTTAGAAATAAACAAAAACTTTTAGTGAAAGTACTCTGGAAACATCATAAACTTGAGGAAGCAACATGAGAACTAGAATTGACCATGAGGGCTCAATGTCCTCAGCTGTTCTTATCAGGTATGAATTTCGAATAAGAAATTCTCTTAAGGAGGAGAGAAATATGAGGCCCTAAACGACACCATAGTAGGAACGTTACATGTCCTTAAAAGTGTATGTGATAAGATTTAATGATTATGATTTGATTGTGTATTGCTTAAGTCTATGATTTGATTGTGTATTGCTTAAGTCATGAATTTTGGTTTGATGGATTATAATTAGTAACTTGGAATTAATTGTTATCATTAGAAAATTTATAAATTAAAATATACATTTGGACTAGAAAAATATCAAGTGGCAAGACAAGTTGATACATGGAAAGTGTGGATGACTAAGCCTATACATTGAGTGATATGTGGCATTCGTAAATAAGAGACAAATGGCAGTAAAGTTAAATGAAATTTGGTAGTATGATAAGAGGACAAGTAGCTCACTTCTAAGTATGTCATGTATCCTTTTTAAAATTAGGACACCTTGCACTAAAAGAACTAGGCAAGTGTAGATTTACTCATTTTTCTCTGGATGTTTCTGCTGTCTTCTTTCTACACCTTTCCTCTCACCACTGAAACCCTCATCACCCTAACATCCCTGTGTTTTTGCTAATGTTTGTTTTTAATTATCACACCAGAATCTTGTAGCAAGAAAGCTATATCCTGCTATCTTTTATTATGTTGTCTTCTTGGGGTTAGGATCATTCTATTTCCATCTTGGGGTTAGGATCATTCTATTTCCATCTTATACTTGGATGATTTTGCATGTATGGAGGGCTAGGTTGGCTTGATCATTGAGATGGGTTTTGAATTAAACAAGTAGGTGGAATTCTAAACTTGATGGCATATGGTAATACAAATTATATGTTGTTTGAATTGAGATAGAATATGTGTTATGTTTACGATAAAATGAGTTTTGGAAAATGATGTTTGTATGATAGATTCTGTTTTTGGTTTTTGAAGCATGGAAGACAATGGTCTGTGAGCTAGCAAATGAATGATTTTGGATTAGAATTGGATGTGAATTTAATGAGGAGTTGAAGCATAATTAAGGTATAATTGAGGTGTAATTAATGGACTATGGTGAAGGTGTATTGAATTGGGTATGAAGTTGTTAAAATCTAGAAATAAATTGAAGGCAATTGGATAGTGAACCTTTGGTTCACTCATCCCAAGATCGTGGGAGCTATATTTGCTCCTTCCCATAGTTGTGGGAAATGCTTTGAAATGAGAAAGGTTTGGTTTTGTGCAATTATTGAACTACATAATATTAAGACACTTCACAATGGTATAATTGAACTTGATTAAGGTTTAAAATGAACCTAGTTTGATGTTGGATTATTTGGTTAAAGGTTGAATAAGTTTTGGAATGTTAATTGAGGTATAACTTAAGGAAAAGAATGTTTGATATCAATGTGTCCAATTTTAGAATATTTGAATTGTTCAGGGGATTAAGGTATTCTTATAAACACAAATGTGATCCAAAGGATTTAAGTAATGTGAATTAGATATGAATGTTTAAGAATTGAGAATTTGTGTGAACATATATGATGTGTAATTACTTAATGCTATTATTGAGGCATTGTTACAAATGCTTAAAACATAAGGCATATTAAGTTTGTTCGGGTGTGAAAGAATGCATTCAATTTGAGCATAAGGAAATAAATTCCTAAGTTATGCATTATTTCTCTTACATATGATTCTGAACTGTAATATGTGTTGCTTTAAACCTACCAAGTCCTAGTTGTGAGTAAATAGGCATGCCTAAAAGGATCTGCAGTTACTTCTGTACTTACACACTATGGTGTTTTCTGTTCTTAGACACTACAGTGTCTTCTGTTTTAGAGACTCAAGTCTCTTTTATTTTTGTAGATACCAATCATAGGTATCTTCTATTCTGTTCCCATTATCCACTTTTTTAAAAAGGATTAGCAAACAATTCTATATGTGTTTTGATATTAGTTCTGCTCTGAAACAATCATGTCCTATTCTGATACTTTTATATTCTATTTTGATGTAAGTATATTATATTCTGATACATTTATGTTCTGTTCTAATGTAATTAATAGTTTGATTACTCTCTGATTTGAATAATTTAAGATTGATTGTGATAAGTCATGAATCATTTGCTTATAAATGCTAGACAACTGTTGGAAACAGTCGCCATCTTGTATCATGTTTAGTTATTCCTCACTAACCTATATGTTTAACACGATTGTTTTTCCTCCGTGTAGGTCTCAATAAAAAGGATTAAGGTTGAGATAACTACAGTGGCTAAAGAAGGATGTGTTATGTTTTGGAAGATGTTTTGTATAAGTTTTTAAGTTATATTTAAAATTATGAGACATATTTTTATTTTATGTAAATGGTTTATAATAACTATAATATAGGATGGATTTGAATTTAAGGCATGTATTTGATAAATACAAAGTGTAAATTATGTTATGTTTATAACTTAATATTCGAAAAAATTATGAAATATGTTGCCTTACTTTTAGGATTTGCTGGAATATCTTGATATATTCTAGGTCTGATTTGTGTAGCATCCGTATATCCTCTTAGGGGATATTAGGGTGTTATAATCATAATTAGTATCAAAATATAACAATTCTTATGTAAGATACCTTTAGAGATCTCAAGTCAAATTATCAGTTATACAATTATCACAATGAGAATTTCTATAGATGTAGTAATGTTTTAAGTAGATTTCTTATATTGGGTCAGTTCAGTGGAATTGTTTTCTAATAAATTGACTATCTCCGTACTTTAGTCTATAAGATTAACTACTGCCTTCATAAGCAAAAAAACATAATGTGTGCTAGTCTTTTACGTTCTATTTATATTCAGTCTTAATAGAACAATGACTAGGAATAATTTAGGGATAATACATAAATGTAATACGAATCTCATAATAATTTCATGTGCAATGTATAATTATCCCATGGACTTTATCATGTACATCTAAATATGTACAAGATAAAGAATGTTTTTAAAACTGTAACCAACTAATTGGCTATAGGATATAAACCAAAAATCTTCTACTTGCACTAAGTCAATCATTTAAGTATCTTATACTATATCGCTATATAACAATCATGCTACTGTTAGGATAGTAGCTTAATGAGAGAATTTTACAAGATTCTTTATAGTTAGCATTTGATTAAATCTCACAACTTTAATCTTAATTATAATTTTGCCTAAATATATCATTGGATCTTTGATGAGACTTTATCTCTTGTTACATGCCTATTGGCTCTAATGTTCCACAATACATACTATCTTGAAAAATGCAAGGAACTATATCAAGTTCATTAAAGAACTTATTGATCCAATTAATTATTTCTACTAAATGAAAAATGTATTATGTCTGAATTAGCAACCATTGCTACATTGGAGCCTTTCCAATCTTAAAATGATATTGTTCTAAGTAAAATAAACCTTAGTTAGGATTTACTTCTAAAGTAAATATTCTTATCTCCTTGAACTCAAATATCAATTTATACATATAATAATAGATATCTTTAATACTTAACAAATATCTTATATGTTACACACTAAACATCTTTAGTACACTGTTTATGTACTTGGACCTAGAAAAGGTAAACAACTTCTAATCTATTTATATAGATCTAATTCTTAGATTTGAGTTTTTAACTTTTTTTATTGAACAAAAGTTATTCTTAGACAATTATATTGTCAACAATTGAAAATTACAATTATTGTTTTTTATGAGCAATATGTCTCTACATACTCTTAGTGAAAAGGACAACTATACTCCAAGTAGCCTTCTTAAAAAATGATAAATTCACAATCTTGTTCAAAAAGAACAAAATCTTTGAATTTAACATTAAAGTGAATCTTTCAACATCTTATAGCCTTTCAATTATACATCAAATGTATCAATAAAGGCATTAGTTCCAATTTGATATACTGTCATGAGATTTGAACTTTTCAAATTTCATCTTGTTTCCACTACTTATCATGATAATCATTCTCTTATTAGTATACATTGAATTAAACAATTTGTTTAATAGATCTGTAAGATTATATCCAACTTTTTGGATATTTTATAACCTTTTATTATCCAATTTAGTTCTAAACTTAATGGATAACCAAGCATCACATTCTTGAATTATTAACTTTGACTCTTTTAAAAACTTAGCATTTCATATCTAATATGAAAACTTACTAATTGATTTAATTGAAACTATTGAAGGTAAGTCATTGTATTAGGCACAATTACATAAAAAATAATATTGCTTCATACTATATCTCATATTATATTTTCTTCCTTACATAAATTTATACTCTTATGATTTTTTTTGTGAAGGTATTCATAAGAGAATCTAATTCCCTATAGATAACTAAAAATTTAAAACTTACAACAATGATCTCATCGAAAGTTCATCATCATTTTCAATGCTTAATTTCTACTTAGATTTAAACTATTTGTACATTTCTAAATTTTAAATCAACATTTCGTTTAATATATATGACTATATTACATAAAATTATTAGTATTATAATGAATTATAAGTATCATTCTTTTATGAATTGTTATTCCATCTAATACATTGCATGTATAAATTTAACAATTAAATACCATCATCATCCTTTCATTAAAGGTTAATTTGGTTATTTTTTAACTTGACAAGTTTCATATGATTCATAATCAAAAGGATACACATATTCTTGTGTGTAAATTTATGATTCTCGTTATGTTGATTTAACCAATATGTCATAAAAAGGATAGTCTCAATTATCCAACTTTGTATTCTTGCCACTTATGTTAAACACAAATTTCCTTCGATCTAACATATACAAACTATTTGTATAAAATTGACTCAACTACATTTACTTAACAACCTATTTCATATTATGCATTAAACATTATAATAATGCTAAATCTAAATTCAATATCAAATACTCACAAGTGTGAATTAAAAATATAATATGATGTTAAGTGAAACAATTCCATTAAGGTACCTTTCAGCTGTATTTCATGCAACCTCTTCCATCTTTACATGTTGTCATCAAAGTTTATAAGATATTAATCAACTCAAAATGTCAATACATTTTTCCATTCATATGATTTTGATTTGGCTTTAAAGCTTTGTCACCGAATCCTCAACATAGATTATAGCAAAATGACATAATGGGTATAAAATTTTCTATCTATCTTTGAGAGCTCTTCTGAATCATATCTTATGTCTAAGAAATTTGATTCACTAACTTAATATCAACCATACTAAATAATATAAATACCACTTAGAACCTAGGCTATGATTTAGAAAAATCGTAGAGATATATAGATTTTTTGCTATGAGTTCTAAAACGTAAGTAAAAAAGTGGCCAATAAATATATTTTTTTTGACGATGTGAATCGTTATGTCTAGTCAATTTAATGAACTTATTCTTTAATAAGAACTCATGTATTTGTTTAAGTATATTTAAATTTTAGTTTATGATATCAAATACTTCTTTCATTAGGAAAAAAAAATTGTTTGAAAATCTTTATGCTTTATTAATATTAAATCTTAATAGAAAAAGATTAAAAATAATTGAGAGATAAATCTAGTACGAATGTTATAATTATAATTTTATCATAATTTTATTTAAAAAGTATATTTATTTCATCATTTTATTTTAAATATTAATTAATTGAATATATAAAGTAAATAATATTTGTAATTAATTATGTTACAGATATACAACCACCAATTAATTCTGGAACACAAACGGTATTAACTACATGTTCGTAATGCTCTATGGGCATTTCATTAGTTTGTTGATGGTTAAGAATTGTACAACGCTTGCTTCTCTTTATGCAACTCTCATTTTTTGTTTACAATCAAAGTACCCGCAAGAAACATCGGTAAGTGACCGACAAAGCATCATAGGATAACGACACTATACCTACCATTCGCTCAGCAATGTACGTGGTGCAGCTAGTGCGTAGCAACTTTTTGCAGCAAATGTTAGATCATCAAAAATCAATGGATGAATGTCTGACCTAAGAGAAGGCGCGATTCCATATCCAGCGTAATGGATTGGATAACATTTCCTTTACTTACACCTTACGGTTTGGGAGAAGCTGGATTTGTCTTTCGGCGTGACGGAATGATCTGTAATGCCAAATGTTGACATGTGAGTTGGAGTATGACAGAATGACCCACTTCCACAGGGTAACTCATATCACATGTTGACATGTGGGTTGGAGTATGACAGAATGACCCACTTCTACAGGGTAACTCATATCACATGTTGACATGTGCGATGGAGTATTCTAGCTTTGGACACTTGAATAGGGCAATCCATTCTATGATGTTTTGAAAAGGGTTTGTGAGGTGGACAATAACATTTAAATAAATACTTTACATAAAATTTTACTTTGTTCCTAAACAAAAAGATGGTTTTACCTTTGGGGAGAATAAGGGGGTGTTTAGTTTAAAGGTTTGAGAATGAATGAATAAAATAATTGTAAAAAATATTATTTATTTTGAAGTTTTCAATTTCAGGAAAATGGATTTATTCCATTAAATTTGATAATTTACTAAACCCACCAAAGGGGGTGGGTATCGAGATTTCATTCCAGTTTAAATTTTTATCACGCTTATTTTTTACTCTTTTATCTCCAGCCTTTGTCCTACCATCCTCTTTACTTCCTTATCGCCTCTCACGTTTTAATTCCTTACGATCTCCCATCCTACCTTATCATGTCTCATCAACGAAGGAATTTTTTATTCTGCACCTTCAGGTATATTTTCAGAAATCTTTCGTTTTAATTTGATGTTAAATGGAGATAGCCTCAATAAACATATGAAGAACAAATTATTTTCATTTTTATTGAGGGTAAAAATAGTATTATATTATCTTTCATTCTTATTAATGCAACAAACCAAACAAAATTATTAATATTAATACAGAAACTCAAGTTACAAATCAAACATCATTGTTTATTTTTCATACTCATTCCCTTCCCCTTTTACTATTATACCCATATCCATAACCAACTTAGTGCTCAAATCAAACGCCCTCTAAATGTTTTCCTAGAATAGGGGTAACGAAGAGATGTATTGTAACGGAGAATAAATGTAACCAAGATAGCTTAACGGCGATCCCTTGATTGAAAGTCATTATTTCAATATAATGTTATTCATCTTAAACCTATAAAAAATATTTTAGAATAATGTAACTATACACATGAAGATGCCTTTAATATAGAAATAAATTACAATATCCTTACGTGATTAGTCACTCGTAACTAGTTCATTTTACAATTTAGTTTATTTTGCATTACTTCTCACCTTAACTTTAACCTAATAACTTAATTCTCTTAAAAAAGATATATCGAGCTTTTAATTCCAAATGACGTGAGGGTAATTGCTAGATATTTAATAAATAAAAAAGACTTCTCCAACTTCTCTTTATTTTTCTGCTTCTTTTTATAGTTCTCCATAACATTCACGACCACATGCTACTGTGAACCTTGTTTTTTTCTTTTTCCATCTCTATATGTGTCTAATGTAAGGATAACACTGCGTATTATCAGAATTCTCCAGATCCTGTTTTATTATAGGACTTTAAATTGGGTGTGATGATGATCTCTATATGTGTCTAACTTTGCCTCTAGATTTGTGCATGCGTTCACCTCAATCCTGCACCTCACTACCGTTGTCAACCTCTTCATGCACCACAAAACATCAACCATGACTAAGGGCATATTTTTTCCTTCATACTTTCACCCTTTTCTACCCCTGAAATTATTCGCCTTATTAGTAACTACTTTTTCAACCCCTTTGAAACCTAACACTATCACTTACTACTTCAAGATTGTAGCAGTATAATGTCAAATTTAGGTTAGACCTTTGTATACATTGACTTTTCTACCCTTTAGCCTAAAACCTTCCCTCAAAGCTCCACCAAATCTAGCATAGGGAAGTGAAAACCAGAACCAAATCTCAACCAAATCAGCCTTAAACTGGAAGCAAGTTGCAGGAGGAAAATACATAGAAACTTTCAGCTATTTCCCTCCTAATAGATATGAGTGATGAAAAGTGGTTTCTCTATAAGTAAAAATTCTTTAAGAAGGGGCTAGGAGCTAGTCATTAACACTCATTAGCTTTTTCATTGGAAGGAGACCCTCTTTCTCAGTAACAAAAAATGGGGCTCACAAAAGTTAGAAGGGAAAATTCCTTTAAAGTTTGAAGTTTTCTAAAGAAAACATCATGTTATTTAGGTTTTTGTCATAAGGGGGGGATAAGGAAATAGTAGGATAGGTTCCTGCAAAGCTATCCAATATGAGAATATTCTATTTGGATAAACATACACAATATACCTTTGGAATGTTGGTTTGCTAAAGGAACCGGTGCTTTGGCCATTTTTATGGGTAATATTTTTCTTATTATTTGAGAGTTTATGTTATTTTTGGTACTTATTTTACTTTAAGTGTATTTTTAGATAATAATTGCCTTTATAGACCAAAAGGAGAAGCATTTGGCCAAAATTGAGGCATAAAATTGAAGAATTGAAGTAAATTTGGAAATACATACATGAACGTGTAAGTTTTTAAAAATGTGTAAAGTTAAAATTTTGAAGAGATTTTGAGATACAAGGTCACTCACATAGACATATAAGTGACCATGTATATTCCAGAAACCATAGTTTTGCACTTTAAAAGGAAATTATGAAGGCTAGATAAGGAGAAAAAATTTGGAGTAGGATTAGACACCAGATACAGAGGAGAAGATGTAATTAAACTTAGGGCGAGAAAAACACAAAGATTTCTTCAAGAAATCCAATAGAGAAGCAACCTTTCACCAAAATTTCAAAAAGATTTCATTAGAGATAAAGAGGGACATATAGATTATGAATTCTTTTATTTTTAATTGTTCTTCTAGATACTTTATACTAGTTTCATTCTCTATATTCTAATTTGTTTAGTTCCTAGGTGTGATGAATCCTAAGTCAGGATGGATAATAGATATAGTCTTTTATTTAATGCCATTTAAATAATTAATTTGTTGTGATTCAATTATACATTTTTATTCTAGAATTAATATGTATTTCAATGATTGAATTAATATGATTAAGATTGAGAAATTCTCTTATATCAATAGATCTACAATAATTGGAAGAAGTTGTATGCAAACCTAGATATAGGTCAACATAAATCTTCTGGATTAGGGTCAAACCTAATAGTAAATTTCATTAATTGAGTAATGCAATCTTATGAGTTTTGACTAGAATGAGATTTCAGTTAATCAAACAAAGGTTAGCTGTTAATAGTCTTAAGAAAGATGTTAACATATGATATGAATTTTTAAGGTCCAATAATCAATAATTTAATTGCATGATGTTGGATTAATATTCAAGATATTTGAGTGGGATTCATCACCTATGTAATACATATTTGATATTGTTTAATCGTAGTGCTTTCTTTATCCTAGTTCATTCTTATGTTAAACCTTAGTTTAGTTTGTTTTGTTTAATTCAAAATTAAATCCACAGCTTGATTCGACAATTAGATAATAGAAAAAGAGTTAATACAACTACTTATAGTCCTTATGAGATTAACTCGTACTTGTTTGTGATAGCTACAACTACACTGTTCACTACGATTTAAAACATATAGTATCAAACATATCAACGTACAACTTTATAAGTTGGCAATTCGTCGCATAGATCTTGTGTAGCGCCCCCTCACCATAGAGTATACACCGGGGCGCCCGTAGGTCGTACCGATGCATAACCTACAACGAGGGTGCACCACCAAGCGATCATTTCTATAAACCTCATGGCATCAATATAATAAAGCAATAATATCGAATTCACTAAATTTTTTATAACCAAAAGAGTACTTCTCATTCCATTACTTGAAACTATAAGTTCACAATTCTATCCGATTACAACTGTACAGAACCCCAAAAGGATTAACATAACTCCTAACTGGATCATCCCCCAAAAT
>JANZLF010000006.1:20966429-20982984 GCA_026546835.1 Erythroxylum foetidum | reverse complement strand
AGTCCGATGATACTGGATATTTGTGAGAATATAGAAGTGTATTTTGAACACTTTGCAGGTTTGGGTTTATGAAAATGTAGCCGTTATGCTGCCCAATTTTCGATAGGAAAATTGATTATATGGCATTAAAAGAAAATAAGAACGGATTAAAAGATGAGATTTTGGGATATGTATATCTGTATGATTTTTGCGATTTATGCAATTGAGTAAAATGAATAAAAAAAGGAAAAGGAAGAAAAAAAATTATACCGAATTTCGGATCGGAATGTCATAGTATAGGTTTCTAACGCGATCGTTTTATTCGATATATGTCCCCGGATGTCGGATCCGCTTTGTTAAGTTTTTGTTCCGTTTTTGATTCGTATTTCGCTTCGCTTTTGATTCGTTCGTCTTACGTTTCTTATTTGATTCGAATATCACCTTTGATTGTAACCGTTTATTCGATTTCATTTCCGATTCATGTATCCGCTTTCACTTCTTTCGCTTTATCATTCGATTTCCTTCGCTATGTCATCGTCTGTTTCGTTTGTGATTCGTTCTGCCTCCTTTATTATTCGTTTTTGCGGTTGGGATCCGGTTCCCGGATCAGGTTCCAACAAAAAAGAATAAAGTTTAACAAAACAATTCAATAATAAGCCCCAATATGGATGTAGAAATCCATAATCATGTTTAACATACCACTAATAGAAATTACCATCCAAGACAATGAAATATAAGAAGAGGAAAGAAAGAAAATAACTATAAGTCTTGATCTAAAAATTCTGAAAAATTGGAGTTCACCTTGGTGTCTCCACTTTGATTTCATTGTTTATGATGTGCAGCCTCCTTTTTGATCCTTTATTTGCCTTAAATACTTCTTCATCCTTATGAGGTTCTTTCTAGGGTTTTTCGAATTATTTTAGTTCCAAAAATAGCCCAAATCTTCAAAAATACAAAAATTTAAGAGCTGGAAAAGTTCTGCTTGATCGTGCATCTTGTCCAAGCTCTCTATCATTATCATACATAGGGATGCATGATTATGCAAGAGACTTATTCCCATGTAGCTAACATACATGATCGTGCATTATTGTTTAAGTCCTTCTTAATATTTTCTTCAATTTTTCTTATTTCCACTCACTAACAAACACATCAAATAACCCTTGAAACATAATATTAAAATCCAATCCTTGCTCTGAAATAGTTAAACAATTAAAACACAATAAAACACTATAATATATACCTATCAATCATTCCCAAAAATATTGGGAATTAATAAACCTTTATTAAGCAATAAACATCAACAAATGCAAAGGATTCGTTTGCGTCAAAAGGGATGATAAAATCGTGGTTTCAATGTCTTCAACCAACATTTGTCTCTTCATTCCAACAACTTATATGTAGGTTTATCCACACTTTACTAGCAATAGGAGCCGATGAAGGGATTTAATATTGGGAAATAGGGACAAGTTTTGTTCTTGACCATAGAGAAATAATTATGAAAATTTTTATATTTTGATTCCCAAAAACTAAGATTACTTTATAATGATTAACACCTAAATCATAATAAAACATAAATCTTAATTTATACTTTATTCTAAAACTAAATCCTTTTCTTGACATATCCCTTGAACCATTTTTGAAATTGATTAATCTCAACCATTATAGCCACACAAGTTTCCAACCTTTAATGATATCCACAAAATATATTGAATGAACTCTGTAACTCTTATAGAGAGGGTTAAGCAAGAGATGCTAGCTCTATTAAAGCTTAAGCCTTTTTATAATAAGTTTATGATATTTTAATAATTTCACAATTAGAATTTAATTAGAATTATAAATAATTCTAATTAAATAACAATTATGCCTAAATAAGATCCAATATCTCATATTGATCCTTATTTACTAAATCTCTCATATTTAATTATAAAGTTTCTTAAACTTTACAATCAAGCACAATTGATTAAAATATCTGTACTTTCTTCAACCCATTCTTTATATGAGACCCATTAGGTTCCTAATTATGTTAATAAAGATTATAAATTATAATTGTAATTCATAATTAAAAATAAATGAATTAAAACTCCTTTTAATTTATCTTTAATTTTCTAATTAAAAAATTTATAATCACAAATCAAGATTAATGTCTAGCAACACATTATGACTATCCAAATATTTAAGAATGCCAAAGTGGTTTTGATTTACCATTTCATTCATGATTTTTCTATATAATTCAATCTTTTCATCATACAATTTTTCAATTAGACATAGAGAGTGAAATTAATGTCTACTCTATTTTAAGTCCAATCATATTACGTCTCTAGCGTTAGCCATTGATTCAATTGATGACATTTGTAAATTATTTAGAAAACATTATTTTCCCTTGGCTAAAAATTTCCCAAATCAATATTAATTAAGAGCAACAGAATATTCTCTCTAATTACTTTAGGGCGATGAATACTATCTTGATCACATAACTACCTCTATATAGTTCATGCTACATTTAATGACTACCAATTGAACAACCTGTGTTTAAAATAGGTTATAAGTAGTATCAAAATATAACAATCTCTAAACAAATAATAGTGGAGAGCTTGAAGCAAAGGATCACTTATGCAATTATTTCAACGAGAATTTTCATAGAGATAGAAGTAATGTTCTAAATGGATTTCTCATATCGGGTCAGTTTAGTGAACTTGTCCTCTAACAAGCACCTATACATTTTTTTTAAATGTCTCCATACTTTAGTTTATTTGATCAAATACTTCCTTCATAAAGAAAAACAAACATATGTTAGTCTTTTTACATTATATTAATGTCTAGTCTTAATAGAACAATGATTAGGAACAATTTAAGGATATACGTAATTGCAATATGAATCTCATAATTATAATCTCAACATAATTTCATTTGTAATGTTTAATTATCCCATGGACTTTATCATAAACATCTAAACATATAAAAGATAAAGAATGCCTTCAAATTATTTTTTTCACTAAACTACAACCAATCAATTGGCTATAGGGCTGGCTATATGGCATAAATTAACAATTTTCCACTTGCAGTAAGTCAATTATTTAAGTATTTTATACCATATCACCATATGATAAATATACTACTACTAGGACAATGGCTTAATGAGAGAATTCTACAAAATTCTCTACAATGAACACTTCCTTAAATCTTATAACCTTCATCTTAATTATCACTATAAATAAAAAATTGCCTAAATATATCCTTAGATCTTTGATGACATTTTAGATCATTTTAAATTATTTAACATGCCCAATGGCTCAGATGTTTCACAATAGATTATCGTACTGAATAATACAAGGAGCTATATCAAGTTCATTAAAGAATTTATTGATCTAATTAATTATTTCCACTAAATCAAAAATGTATTATGGCTAAATTGGCAACAATTGCTACATCGGAACCTTTACAATCTTAAAATGGTATTGTTCTGAGTAAAATAAGCCTTAATTAGGATTTACTTGTGAAGTAAATAACTGTATCTCCTTTAACTCAAATATTAACTCATACATAGAATAAAGGATATCTTTAATACTTCACTAGTATCTGATATCACAAATAATAAACATCTTTAACACATTATCTATCTACTTGCACTTAAAGTAGGTAACAAATTCTAATTTATATCTATAGATCTAATTCTCAAAATTAAGTTGATACCTTTTCATATCCAACAATAGTTGTTCTTGGACAATTATATTTTCAATAATTGAGCAATATATCTCCATATACTTCTAGTGAAAAGGAAAACTATACTCTTACTAACCTTCTTACAGACATGAAAAATTCACAATCATCTCCCAAAATAAAACTCTTTGAATTCATTAATAAGGTGAACCTTTTTATATCTTATAGCCTTTTAACTATACATCAATTGTAGCAATAAAGGCATTAGTTCTAATTGGATGTATTGTTATGAGATTTTAACTTTTCAAATTTCATCTCACTCCCACTACTTATCTTGAGAACCATTCTCTTATAAGTATACACTGAATTAAAAAATTTATTTAATAGGTCTGTAAGATTCTATCTAACATTTTTGATATTTTATAACCTTTTATTACCAATTTTAGTTTTAAACTTAATGGATAATACATCCTTCAACTAAGCATCAAATCCTAAATCATTAACTTTGACTCTTTTAAAGACTTAGCATTTCACATCTAATATGAAATTTTTCTAATTGATTCAAATGGAACTATTGAAGGTAATCATTGCATTAGGCATAGCTATAGGGAAAATAATATTACATTACACAATTTCTCATATTGTATTTTCATCCTTACATAAATCCATACTCTTATGAAATTTTATTATGAAGGTATTCACCATAGAATCTCATTCCTTATAGATAACTGAAAATTTAAAACTCACCACTACGATCTTATCAAAGTGCTTCATCATTCTCAATACTTAATTTCTACTTTAAATAAGATAATTTGAAAATTCAAAATTTTAAATCGACATTTCATTTAATACACAAGATTATATCACATAAATTCATTAGTAATATAATGAAATATAAGTATTATACTTTTATGAATTGTTACTCCATTCAATACATCATATACATAAATTTAACAATTCAATAACATCATCATCCTTTCACCAAAGGTTGATTTGATTATTTTTCAAATTGACAAGTTCCACATGTTTTATATGCTTCATAATTAAAAGGATATATTATCCTAGTAAGTAACTTTGTTATTCTCGTTATTTTTGTTTTATTAACATGGAATAAAAGGATAATCTTAGTTATCCAACTTTGTATTCCTGCCACTTAAGTTAAGCGTAAGTCTACTTTGATCCAACATATAAAAACTATTTGTATAAAACTGGATCAACTACTTTTACTCAACAATATATTTCTTATCATGCATTGAACATTATAATAATGTTGAATCTAAATTCTGTATGATATATATACTTATAAATATGAACTAGAAATATATATGATTTGTATTATATCGAGTATAGGTAAGAAAAGTCATACAATCATTTTATTCTAATGATAACTATTATCATTTATAGTAAATGCCTTAAATTATAGTCCAAAATTATGCTTTTAGTAGGTTAAATTAAGTGGAATAATTCCACCAAGGTATTATACCTTTCAACTCTACTTTATGCAACCTTTTACATCTTGCTATCATGGTGTTGATGTAGATCTTACATGTTGTCATTAAATTTTATGAAATATTATTCAAATCAAAATGTAATTACATTTTTTCATCTACATGCTTTTTTTTCATATTTCTAAAACTTTGTCACTTAATCTTTAAGAGGAATTATAGCAAAATTACATAATGGGCATATAATTTTATTTTTTTAACTTTGATAACTTTTCTCAAACGTAACCTTTGTCCCATAAATTTGGTTCACTAACTTAGTATCACCTATACTAAACAAAGTAAATTTTACTCAAAACAAAATATAAATGGAAAAAAGTAATTAATTATATACCATGACTACTAAATAAGATTAGGAGTTTAATAATATATTTGGTTACTCCCACTATTTTATTTGAAATAATAGTCCTCACTAATACTCAAAGAAATTAATTTAATCTTTCTCGTGGGCAATGTAGTTAATCTTAAGTTTGCTCATCAAACTAACTAAACTTAAATTAGGTAGATAACAAATTTATCAATCACATCTCATGTGACTCTTAAATCTGTTAGGTGAAAACTCAACATATCTTATATGTTATGCCTAACCTTGCCTCTAAATTCATGTGATCATGAATTTGCTCATTCAAATCATACAAATTTAGTTAAGTAGGACCCATTGTCACAAGATTAAACATATTTGGGTTAAAACAACCTTGAGTTTGCTCAACATGCCTAACAATAAAAAGAACTGTTATTTATTCTTATAACAATGGAAGGCAACAATCACATTCTCATCATGTACTTAATATTTTAGCGATGAATTTTAATTTTGTTTGTCTCTCCAAACATAAAATTGCATTAAAATATTGCAAATATAAATCATATAATTTAACATGCAAATATATAAATAAAATATGCAACATATGAATTTATAATCAAATTATATGCATAAAATATCAAGTTTCGTTTGATTCTAGTTATTGATCTTTATAATCTAAAATAATATTTTCAACTTGTTGAAAACAATTAAATTAGATTAAACTCATTGATTTCATAATATATTAAATTCCTATTCCAAATAGAAATTTAATTTGAGTTGAAAGCAATTTTCAAATCCAATTGGAAACTATTTCCAATTATCTTGACCCCTTTACCAAAATTTAATTAAAAATCTTCAATAAATTATGCTTTTAGTTATTATAATTTAGGAAAACTCTTTTTTCAAAATTATATAAGTAATACATTCCAATCCAATTGGAAAACTATTCCTAATCTCATTAGAAATTACTTTTCCTTAATTAGAAAACTATTTTTTAATAAAATACTTTTAAATTTAATTAAGAAAGTCATTACATTATTTATTTATAGATTAATTGCTTAAATAATTAGAATTTTTTTTAATAAGTTAGAAAGTTATTTTCAAAAATATTAAAAATATCATTTTTCTTAATTAATAAAAGAAAATTTTTTTAGAATTTAATCAATAAAAATACCTTTTATAATAAATAAAATATTATTATTCATAAAAAAAGAAATAGAAACAAATTCTATAATCTGGTTCCAATGAAATTTTCATGTATTGTTTAATATATTGTTTAACTCTTAAAAAATTATTAATCACGTTGAGAATTCAATTCTAAATTGAATTAGGTATAAGGTTCTACCAAATTTTCAATCTAAACTTTTTAAATTAAAAATAATCATATCTAAATATGATTTTTAGGCTTTAATTTCAATTCCAAAATTGAAGATAAATAACAAGAAAACAATTTAATTAAATTACAGAATTAAAATTAGCTTTGGTACCATTGTTGGCAAATTAGGACATGATCCGATCCTAATTGCAACAAAATAATTATGAAACTTTTTCAAATTTTGATTTCGCAAGAGTCAAGATCACTTTAATTCTATAAAATGATTAACACATAAATCAAAGTAAAACATCAATTTAAATTCATGCCTTATTTCGAAGCTTAATCACTTTCTTGTCATATTCCTCAAATTGTTTCTAAAATTAATACATCTCAACCACTGTAGCCGTAAAAATGTTCGATCTTTAATAGCATCTACATAACAAGTTGAGAGAGCTTTGTAACTCTCACAGAGAGGATTAAGTAAGAAGTCCTGCCTTCATTAGTGCTTAAGCCTATTTATTATTAGTTTTGGACATTTTAATAATGTAAAATTTTAATTTCTAATTTCAATTAAACTTTAATTAGAATTACAAATAATTCTAATTAAATATCAATTGTACCTAAATAAGATCCAAAATTTCATGTTAATCCTTATTTGTTAAATATCTCATATCTAATTATAAAATTTCTCAAACTTTACAATCTAGTTCAACTTGATTAAAACATCTTTGCTCTCTTTAACTCGTTTTTATTTGAGATCCATTAGGTTTCTAAATATGTTTGCAATAATTATAAATTATAATCTAACATATTTAGAATTAGATATTAAAACTCCTTTCAATTTATCTTTAATTTTTAAATTAAACAATTTATAATTATAAATCAAGATTTGTGTCTAGCAATACATCATGATCACCCAAATATTTAGGAGTCAAAGTGACTTTGACTAACCTTTCCATGTATTATTTTTTTCGTATAATTCAATTATTTCATCATATAATGCTTCGATTAGACACAAAGTATAAAATTAATGTCTATTTTACTTTAAGTCCAATTATATTGGTTCTTTGTCATTAGTTAGTAATTCAATTAATGAAAATGTAAACTATTTACACAATGTGATTCAACCTTGGCCAAGGATTTCCCAAATCAATACTAAATGAGAACAATGAAACGTTCTCCCTAATTACTTTAGGGTGATAAATCCTATCTTGATCATACAACTATCTCCATATAGTTCAGGCTATATCTAGTGACTACCGACTGAAACCTATGGTTATTATAGGTCATAAGTAGTATCAAAACTTAGCAATCCCTATACAAGATAACTTTGCAGACCACAAGTCATAGGATCATTTATATATTCATCACAATGGTAATTTTCGTAGATATATAAGTAATGTTTGAAATGGATTTCTCATATCGGGTCAATTTATTAAACTTTTTCTTTAACAAACACCCATATGTTTGTTTAAGTATCTCCATACTTTTAGTTTATTTATTTTCTTCATAAGGATAAACAAAACATGTGCTAGTCTTTTTCATTCTGTTAATGTCTAGTCTTAATAGAACAATGACTAGGAACAATTTTGGGATAGTACATAAATTCAATATGGATCTCATAATTATAATATCATCATAATTTTATTTGCAATTTTTAATTATCTCATGGACTTTATCATATACATTTAAACATGTACAAGATAACAAATGCCTTTAAATTATTTTGCCATAAAACTATAACCAATCAGTTGGTTGTATGGAATAAACTAACATTTAACATATTTAATTTTAATCATATAGAGATAATAAGTAATCCTTAGGGATTAATTATATTGATTTAGCCTATCACCTACTCAAATAACCAATCTACATACAAGGGTAGCAATCATAACCTTTTGTAAAAGGTTGAGGGAAAGCTAACCTTATGGAACTTTATTTAAAAGGAAAGAAGAGGACTTAAAGCAAAGAAGAGGTTCAAATAACATCCTAGATATGTCTAGATCTAAAGAATGCATCAAAAAACTTAATAAGCATAGATAGCCTTAATCAAAGGACTAGACTTAGGAAAAAGGTGAATTATCTATACATGAGATCGTAAAAGCTACACAAAGAATAAAGCAAGAATGGATTTAGTAGATTGGAAGATGAAATACTTTCCCAACTTAATACATCATATAATAAGCTAATCAATTGTATTTTGGATAACAATTTTGTTAACTTGATAAAGAGGATAGGTACAGACAATATAAAAAAGAAATACCAACATATGTTGTTTCCATCAATGACAGATCGTAAGATAGAAGATTGCATAAAATTATGGAAGACCATTACAAACTTAGTCCATTATGGTAGAAAAAAATTCTTTTTGATGGAAGATAATAAGGAAAGAGATAATAGGTAGAGATAAAGAAACAGTAGGGATATATCTCGCAGATCTATCAAAAGGGATCCTTAAACTATTACATAATCCTCTTAATGGGTAATTCATATAATCATTGCTGGAGACAATAAAGTATATTGGGTAGAAATAAAGACTCCATCTAAACAAAATAAGGTTAAAGTAGATAGGTTGGGAAAAAAGGAATAGAGAAATTATAATGATGCAATAATAATGACACAGTAGGGATATACTTTGAAGGTTTACATAAAGAGTCCATAAAGTATTGCATAACCCCCTTAATAGGTAATTTATAAAACTATTGGTGGAGTAATAAACTGTATTAGGTAGAAATAAGGACTCCATCTAAAAAACAAACAAAATAGATAATCTTTAGGACTGAAACCAAGTATTAGAAGATACTAACTTATACATTAATCAACAACATAAGAAACCAAATTCAAGCTCACATGCTGATGTAAGAATGCAGCAGGGAATTAGATTTAAAATGGAGACTTTCATCAATGATTGCAAGTACAAAACAAAAGAAGGGAAGGTTACACATGAGAGAGGCTTGCGACTAAGAAATTAGGAGAAACCCCCATGTGTGTTAGTGTTAATAAAAATCATTATTTTATTTTTTTCACTAGTTTTTTTGAAATTCAATTTATTTAACTTTCCAAAAAAATGGTATGGTGTCCTAATTCTCAAGTCTTTTCAAAAACTAGGCTTAGATAGCTCCATCCTTCTCGTTTGTGATGTTCCTGGACTTTTATGTAGGAATTTGTGCGTGTTGAAGGTGAATAAGCTTCATCAATCTAGCTAATCACCTTCTCAAGTAGCACTAACACACTAGTATGAAAATTGTGCAATAACAACTAGGGATTCATTTGTGTGTCAAAGCATATGATTATTCTCGTATTGCTTAGTTAAACCCTCCAAAATATGAATTGTTTCATATATAGATGGCTCAAGTGCTTTGAATATCTGAAAATTTCTTTCCAAAGCTAATGCTTTGTAATGGGCTTCTTAAACTAATACAATGTTCTAACTAGATTACACTACAATTTACCTTTTTGCAAGAGCTAGTTTAAAGATACAAACAACATCAATTATGGCTTCTGCAACTTCTACTCTAATTAAGGTATGGACTTTATTAATAAAAAGAATGGTATTATCACTTTGTTTAATATTCTCCATGATAATTAATCCATGATAATTAGTTTAGGAACACTATAATATTCTCCATGATAATTAGTCCAAATAATGAAAAAAATCCATATATAAATTAATAACTTTCTTTTATTCTATTTGTTTTAGGAACATTATGTAAAGCATTGAGAAAGCCTTCTAATTATTATTGACTTTCCTAGCACCTAGCTCTTTAATAAGACATAACTTATTTGTTTTTATTATGATGACCAAATATTTAAATAAAACATTCTATTTTAGGCTACCTACAATAACAAAACATTGTCATTGATGAAAGTTGAATACTTAGGAACTATTCTATCCTTATTTGTTTCCCCTTATCTTGTTGATTCAAATTATGTTTGATCCAAGATATCATGAGGTTTTGATTACTCTCTCTCAAGGTCTAATTAAGTAACCTTAATTAAATTTGATATTTATAGAGTTGTAATCTCTTGATTCACAAAACTATTCCTAACTTATTCAATTAGATCTGAAGCAACCATCTAGATAATTAATTTCACAATTAAAATCTCTTTTCAATTGTTTGTCATTATGATACTTGTAGGTCTACATCTCTCATTGCACACCTTAACACTAATGAGACTCACTCTCTCAATTTTATCGTCAAGTATATATACGATAATTATCACAAACATTTAAAGATGTATTGAATTCAAAAATAATTAAGGTTCACAAAATAATTCCAAAATAGTTTTTAATCGAGATTTAAAAATCTATAAACATGTTATACATCATAAAAATCCAATTACACATCAAAGACTATAAAGAAAATAAAGGAAAAAATAATGAACATTAATTGAAGTGTTGATTTAGAATTTTGGAATTTCTTTGATGTTCTTCTTTGATCTCTTCTCTTTGATCTATTTTGATATAGTGGTTATTTCCTCTTTTTGGTATTTCTTTATCTTCTTATATAGTGCTTGAGGGTCTTAGGATTGTATTTGGGGTTTCCCTGCTTTGTTCAATTCCAAAAGTAACCTCGAACCCTCAACACTTGAAAAAATTGCCCTTAGAAAACCTCAGTGTGAGTAGGTCCTCCTCTGTCACGATCGTGCCTTGATCATGACAGAGAACCAAGCACTGTCTATCACAACCATGCATGGAGGATCGGGCCTTCCTTCATGTTTCTAACATCTTCTTCATTCTTCAATTTCTTTATTTCCAACACTTACAAACACATCAAACACCTATTGAAATATAAAATTAAGATTACATAAAGACTTAAAACATGTACAAATACTAACAATAATATAATTCTAAGCCTATACACATGATAATCATCTAAGAAATACTTAAAAACAAGTTAAAACACCTAGAAAAACATACTAAGATATACATCTATCAATATCCCCATACTGAAACCTTGGCTTGTCCTCAAGCAAAACTAAAAACACAAAGGTAAACAAAACACAAAGCAATATAACCACACAATCATGCAACATGCAATAATGATACAATGATATCAAATCTTATAGAATGAACTTAACTTCAAATATCAATCACTAAAAATGTGCCAACATACTAACTTATTCTTTTCATTTTTAAGCACTTTGAATTGAATATACTTATCAACCAAAATATTAACACCATATTCATAAACCTATGACACTTATAAGCATGCATTTATGAATAGTAATCAATTAAAAAAGCAACTATCTTTAAGTATAATTTCATGAAAATTCTTTATATTTTTAAAAGAATAGTAAGTTTATCTATTATAACACCATTTTTGAATTTTCTTTAACAATAACCTAATATATGGGCATAAAGGAAAACATCTTGTCATGAATGTTCCCCGGTTACTCAACTAGGAGTTTTTTTTTATTTAGCTTAGTTGGAGTGTCATTATAGCCTTTTAATGCAAAGACAATTTTTTTTTCATGAATTCTCCTAGTTACTCAGCTATATCACAACTCTCAACTAGCTACAAGCTCTATTCTTAACCTAATTTTCTTAAAAGTGGCCAGTAAAATAAAAATTTTATTTAGCATTTTTTTCATTTAATTTTTTAGCCTATCTCATTTCTTCTTACTCAATCACTCTCATGAAATGATACTAATAATGCTAACCAATTCAATTAAATATAATTATAAATGTATACAAACAAATTTACTAAAGTGAAGAATTTGTCATATCCTAATTAACATGCATATTTATCCTAAAGGCACATAAAACACAAAATTCATAAATTACTATGCCTTTATAATTCAAATGAGCATGGTCAAAGATAAACTAATTCCACTCAATTCATGCCAATGACACATTCAAACCATGAAGACATCATGTAACAAAATGTCCACAATATGTCAACTTAATCAAAACAAATAAAATGAAAATGCAAAATGAAGTACCAATGCATAAACGTCCCCATGCTTAGACAAAGAGATTATCCTCAATGTGAGAAACCAAACAACACACATGAAAATAAATAACACCAACGAAAAGTTTACAGCAAGAAACACTTATGGAGATTGAGGCAGTAACGATATGGATGAAGGAATCTAAACGCCGTGAACAAAAAGAATACTTAAGTATCTTCTTTGTATTAGGTGCTTCACCAAGACTTTGTTATTTTTTGACACTAAATTGAGCACTTTCTCCTAGCCTTCCTTGTCATCTTCCTCAATTTCTTGACTTAATGAGACTTCAGTTTGGTGTTATACTGATGCAAACTAGAGTTTAAACTGTTCAATCCTATATTTCATTTAAGATTTGGAGCCAATATCTTGGAGTGCCCTGTCATAAACTTCCAAGATCTCAACTTTCCTTAGATGTGTATGGTTAAGATACCCAGGAAAAACAACACTTAGTCCCTTAATAGATACACCATAATGTTGAGAAAGTGAGGTAATAGATTCCTTAAATGAATTGTGTTAGGGACTTCATAGAAAAAATTTCTTATGTTTGTTTAGGAGTATTATTCCCTCTAAAAACTCCTCAGTTGTGCCTATTATCAAAACTTATCAGCAATAGATTCCTTAAATGAGTTTACTTCTTAAGGGGCATTGTCCAAATGAGGTATTAAGTTTGTTTGTCCCACTAGACATTTTGTTCCCACAATTTCATTGTAGGTTCCAGTGGTGAGAACTCTATTTATTGGCTCCTAAATTTTGTTTCAATCTTTGGTTTCCGGCTATGGGAAAGTTTGACTTTAGTCTTGGTCATTTCACCATCAATTCCATGTTTCATGATTGAAATTGTACTTGATAATCCTTCTTTAAGCTTAACTTCTACAAAAGCTCTTGCATAAAAAATTATGTCCGTTATAGCAATGGCAGAATCAAGGCAGATTGGGTTTTCCTACGATATTGGCAATGTAATTTAGCCCCTCAATAGTCCAGTACTCCAACGGAACACTATAGAAGTTAATCCATAATGGAAGGGTGTCTATCCTAGTCCTATCCAAATTTATAACAGGCCTCCAAATTAAATCTGCAAAAACATAGGTTGATTTCCTATTTGCCAAGGACCCAATTCCAGGATGTGAGTAATGTTGACATCCTTAGTGAACCAGAACAGGAAGGTATCCTCCTCATTCAGAGTTTTCTCCAAGCCTTTCTTTCCCCACTTAGCTATTGCCCACGTCTGGACTAGAGGAAAGATTGGCCTTTTGCCGATGAAGTATCCTAATAATGTTGAAGACCAAGCTGCTACTTCTGCTTGCAACATTTATATTGCAGTGGAATGCCATCCACTATAGAAGTTTGGACATGACTTAACTTGACAGTGGAGGTTTATGCTGAAGCTATTTTGCTCCATGTTTTCCCTGATAAGTTTTTTCTGGTGTCATTATTGTCTTGCGTAAGAGAAGGGTGTAAGGAGCTGCCTGGATCTAAAGATTTCTTCTTTTCATCAGACAGCTGAATTGGAGCGACGTCTTCTTGAACAAAGATCCCATTTCCCTCAGTAGCAACTTCAGTGCATAAAGTCTCATTACCTCGAATGGTAGCAGGGTGAAGAGCCTAGAGTTGGTCTTGAAACGGAGGAGAGGAAATGTAGCTGTGGGAAGTACCCCCAGAAATGGAAAGAGAGAAGCAATGACAAGTTGGAAGTTTTAACCGAAAAAGGAAAGACTAGGGGTAGTTGACGGGTAAAAGGTTAAAGATCCTAGAGTGAAGGCAAAGAAAAGAATCCTAGACATTGAGTTCTAAAGCCTTAAAGAGCGCTAACGTTATCATATTCATTGCAGTAGTTGGAAGATGAAAATATGGTAACGAACTACCTTTCGGCAAAGAACTCCTGCCCATATTCCATAACAGGATGTGCATGATATAGTGGGACCAAATCATGCTTCACTGAGAATTTCGACACTACATCTAGTACTAAAGGGGTACTAAACTCCTCTGTAATTCATTTCCCATCCCTTAGCATCTCTACCAAGATCTGACTAGAGCAAATCGCAGAGCAGGCCAGTGTCCTGAGTAACAATTGGCCGACGTGATATCTTTTTCTTCCACCAACAGTTTTCTTTCTGCAGCATAACAAACGATTAACGGAACGTAAAAGGACTCAAATAATGGTACAATGTCAAGTAAAGTTCTTATAATATGGAAAGGTGATAAGAACATGAATAATGTAATTAGCGATATAACGTTCCACTGTTTTCATTTTCTTTTCTTTTTACCGTTGGAAACAATCTGAAGTGTTACGATCAAGCACTGGAAGAGCAGTATTTGGGCACTAGAGAATCGTTTGAGACACTTGTCGGGTCCACAGTACAGTGAAGCAAAATAGTAGTATGAAAAGATGAGAGTATGTCGCTCTGTCTTATTCATTTCAGACTGTACAAAGAGATTTAAATACAGAAAAGATATGTGCAAGCAGTAAGTTACAAAACAGAAAGTTGTTACAGCAGAACAGAAAAACGTTACAGAAGAACAGAGATTAGTTGCAGAGAAAAGGACGTAGATGAAGATTAGTCCTTAATAGAGACGAATGAGGAGGAGGAAGACTCGAGGACGGAATTAGTGGCGGTTACCAGAGAGAGAATCACAATAGCTGAGAGAACCACAACTCGCACAGAGGCTTTCGCCATTTTTTAACAATCGCTAAGTGAAGTGATGGTGACGATACTTATACGCGGGCTATTTATAAAGTTGATCAATGGAGTTCAGAACTCTTCTAGAACACAGCTCGTGAGTGAAATGAACGCCTGAGTACGCGCGTGAAGTCTGGAAATATGGAATTCCCCCAAAGCATAACCGTTTGTGTGAGTTGGTTCTGTGTTTCTGTTAGTTTTGGCGGGAAAGTGAAGAAGCTGTGGTATGATGGTGACGGTGATGGCCAATCGGACGACTATGATCATTCGAAATACTGCAGGTGAAAGTTTTTCCATAGGATTGTTTTGTGTTGCTTTATGGGCTTGGACCATAGGCCCGAAATATGATGCAGTGGTGGTTAATAAGAAGAGTTAACTTACATTAATATAACCTTTTTTTGTAGAAGAATTTTTGTAAGGAATTAGCTGACTATTTAGCTGTTATTTAATAAAAAAATTAAAGAATTTCAATGAAAATATTTCTAGCCGTATCTTTTATATGGATTATAATATAAATAAAACTAATATAAAAAATAAATATAAAAAATATAAAAAAGTCAAATAATATTATATAAATTTTAAAATAAATATTCAAGTTAAATAAATAGTTAAATACATAATAAATAGAAAGATGAGTCTGTGGGTATTGTAAGAATTATGAGTAAAACATAACGATAAAAGGATTAAAAAATAGTCTTATTAATTGATCTGAAAAATATACTTGAAAAAGTCAATTTCAGAGTTTTTTTTTTAAGTTCCAATTTTGAGTTTCTTAAAAAACTATATTTTGGCTGTAAAAAAAAAGTCATATCTATTAAAAATGTCGTTTTATTTTATGACCAAATATTCATTTTTCTTTAAAAAGGTTTTGTAGTGGAGAAAAGTGCTTATTGACCTCTCAAAAGTCCATCTAAACAGGCACCAAATAGTATTTAATATTTTAAATTTTAATTAATTTAATATTAAAAATTAAAAAAATATTTCCTAACCTCGAACTTATTGTCAATGAGTGACTTGGATGGGAAGGGAACAGATGGCTTATTCGGTACAGAGGATCTGAAGGGAAACTTTATAAAGACATTATCTCCTATATGCATTTAATAGGAGTAGGTAGGATTAATTATCTTCCATCATAGTTTATTAGGTATAATATCCATTAAAAGTAAAG
>JANZLF010000006.1:20910361-20922051 GCA_026546835.1 Erythroxylum foetidum | reverse complement strand
CTCTTCAACCCCTACGGCTCCCACTCAAAAACCTCACAAATCTTCATCATCTTAGGGTTTAGGGTTGATCTTGAACATAAAGAAGAAGCAAGCAAGAGAACAATGAAGAATCGCACAAGGAGGAAGAAAGGAGAATCGATCGAAGGGGAAGAAATCATGCCCTAGGTAAGGAAATTTTACTGTCAAAAGATTACGGTAACTTTCAAAAGAAAAAAGTCTATAACTTAGGGCATTAAGGTTAAACCAAATACATCTTTAAACCTTAACCACTTTTTCCTCAAACACTCTTTTAAATCTCTTTTCCAAATCATTTCTAGTCAAATTCGCCCGCAAATTCTAATGGCTCAACATATTGAAACTCCTAAAAAATCATGTCTAATTTTCCCATTGTCATTTAGCAGTTATTCTAGTACAATAAAGTCAATCAGTCCGTCACTTAGAAAATACTCCGATTCGGGCTTTTTCTCCCAAATTTCCAGAAAAATCTCTAAGGGTCACTAGCAATTGAAAATCACTCCTAATACATTCCAATTCAAATTTCAAACATAATTATCTAAGAATTTACAAATCATAACATATTCATAATAAATACCGGGAAATGACATGAATGCATGTACATATATGTGCATGTGTAAAATATCTCATTCCTCTCTATATCGAGAGGCCAAATGAATGAACAAATCAAAATATGCAATGTGACCTACTAACCCGTCCCCTTTTTCCAATATACCCTTCCCATCGGTGACGGGATGTTACAGACACAAAATGGAATTCTCCCTCTAAAAGGATAATAAATAGGACAGAAGATGATGATACAAACAAAGATGATGAAAAGTAATTTCGTCTTACTTGGCTTCGTCTTACTTTCTACAGTAACTTCGTCTTACTTTATACAGTAACTTTGTCTTACTTTGTACAGTAACCTCGTCTTACTTTGCTTCATCTTAGTTTGTACAGTAACTTCATCTTAGTTTGCACAGTAACTAAGACAATGCGACATAACAACTTGTAATGCTTGTATCTCTCAACTTAGATATCAAAAATTTACAAACTTTATATCGTTGGAAAGCTAAAAGAAAGATCTACAAATTTCAAGAGGATATTTTGCCTAAATCACCTCACATAAACCTAGAAATATCCTTGAAGTCAGTACAAGAATTTCTATAGCTATCACATACACATATCCTATGCAACATCACCACTAGTAAACATCATAACTTCCCACTACGATATCCAAAACTTACAAACTTCATATCGTTGGAAATCTGGAAAGATCATCTATAACTTCCAAGAAGACTATTTTATCAGTGCTACCTAGATCGTTCCAAATTTTTTCCCGAAGTCAGTACACAATTCGATCCCTATGGAAAACTTGAAGAATGAAATGTACACTACCATATAGTAAGCACATCCACAACAGAACTTCTTCAATACTCAATTTATTTCCAAATCAAAATGAAGTTCACACGTAGCTTCTATACATAGCTTTAATTACATATCGACATTACATCATAATCTTAACACAAGTTACAAAAATACATTGGATGCTCAATGTTCAATATGCTTATAAAGCTATTCAAAAGTCTAGCCAATAACTTAGTACCAAAGCTAACTATCTTGGAATTTATCCAATAGCCTTGCAAGGATTACTGATCTTCTCGATCTGCACCAGAGGAGTGGGAAAAATATTGGGTTGAGCTACACAGCTCAGTGGCTAAGATATTTATAGCCATTGGTAACAAGCCACACAATCAACGTATATGTGAATATTCATAACTCATAACTCAAAACATAATCAAAGCATAGTACACATATTTCATACAGCTTAACATATTAAAATGCAAACGCACAAATAATTGGCTCGAGGGTTCCGTGGAATAAAACAAAGAAATCGAGGTTTACTCCGTAAATGACTTTTTGGATCTCGTAGGCCACAAGCGGGCAGCCGGGAGAAGGCTTTATATCGACGTGCACGTGACTACGAAACAATTCCTCTCTCGCCTAAACACAATCAAATTTCATGCTTAATTCAATCATTCACAATCTCATATTCTCATTCTTTTCTTTATACAAAATGCCATGACTCAATGCAATGGCATAACATGATCATATATCATAATACAATTTCAACTTCACACATTTCAAGCAAGTCATTTAACAAACCATACACACTAGATAATTATTAAGAATTTAGAAGAAAATTAGGGTCCAACAATTTGGCTGAGATGATGGAGTTATCCCAACAGGTGGAGGAAAAATTTAGACATATGAGCGAGTTAAGGTGGCACCGTTGGGGTGCAGGCACCAGGTGGGGAGATTTGGGAACCAGAACTGATAGTACAAGGGTGGAAAAATGAAGGGAGGGGCTAGTTAATAATCGGGTCCCTTCAGACACAAGGCATAAAACTATAGAAGGAAATAGAAATTTGAATGTGGGAGGATTTAGGAGGCTGATGGGAGCGAATTACAAGATAAAAAGGGCAAGGGACTTTGTTTTAGATGTGATGAGAAATTCAGCCCATGCCATTGATGTAAAAAGGTAAAGCTCTAAGTTCTGGCAGTAATGGATGAAGAAGTAGAACATGAGGAGGAGCTGGAAGGAGATGGAGTGGAGGAGATGCTACAAACAGTGGAACTAGTTGCTGGTTTAGTGTTAGGGTTCACTTTTTCGAAAAAAATGAAGGTGAAGGGGGACTTGGAAGGGAGAGAAGCGATCCTATTCATAGATAGTGGAGCCTCAAACAACTTCATTTCATGGGAGTTAGTGAATTCGCTAAATTGTGAATTGGCAGCAACGGCGAAGTATGTAATAACTGTGGGTAATGGGCTGAAGATTAAGGGATTTACAGAGGGTTAGTGGTGTCAGTACAAGGGTTGGTGGTCCATGAGGAATATCTACTAATGGAGTTAGGCAACCGTGATATTATATTGGGGGTTAAATAGTTGCAAACTTTAGTCAAGGTGATGACAGATTGGAGTAAGATCACGATGGAGGTCCGACAAGGAGATCAAACCCTTACAATTACGGGAGACCTAACACTCCTAAAAACACCTATTAACTTGAAAAGTTTGGTGCATACTATCACAGAGGAGGAATCGGTATATTTGCTACAATTGGGCCTTTCGGAGGTAGCAAGGTTGAAGGGTGATAACCCCATTAACCCTAATTTTCAGGCTATTTTGGAAGAATTCAAGGTGGTCTTCCATGTGCCTCAAGCACTACCACCGGAAAGGGGTAAGAACCATGCAATTTTACTCCAAGAAGGGGAAAATCTAGTTATGGTTAGACCTTATAAATACCCCTAGCTTCAAAAAAATGAGATTGAGAAGTTGGTGAAGGAAATGTTGGAGTCGGGAATCATTCAACCTAGTGTTAGCCCTTATGCTCGCCCGGTACTGCTGGTTAAGAAAAAGGATAGAGGGTGGCATTTTTGTGTGGACTACCATGCCTTAAACAAGGTGATTATAGTGGACAAATTCCCTATCCCTATCATAGATGAATTACTTGATGAATTGAAGGGTACAACTATCTTTTTAAAGATTGATCTGAAGGTCGGGTATCATCAAATCCGAATGAAAATGGAGGACATAGAAAAGACAACCTTCAAGACTCATAAAGGGCATTATGAATTCCTTGTCATGCCCTTCGAATTGACTAACGCACCAGCCACGTTTTAGTCTCTCATGAATCAGCTTTTAAGCCTTACCTTCGGAAATTTGTATTGGTTTTTTTATGACATCTTGGTTTACAGTACCAGTAGGGAAGAGCATGTGTGTCACTTAAGGGAAGTCCTTAAGGTGCTTCTATCACAGCAATTGTATGCGAATTGGAAGAAATGTCTTTTTGGCTAAGAGATATTGGAATACCTTGGGCACTTCATATCAAAAGATGGGGTGGCAGTCGACATGAGAGAGATTTAGGTGAAGATTAATTGGCCAAGGCTAGGAAATGTGAAGGAGTTGAGAAGCTTCTTGGGGTTGACGGGATATTATAGGAAATTTGTGAAGAACTATGGAGGAATTTCATGGACTTTGACACAATTGTTCAAGAAGGAGGGATTTAAGTGGACTGAAGCGAGTGAGGCCTCTTTCCAACAACTCAAACAAGCTATGATTTCAGCTCCGGTGTTGATATTACCAGAATTCACTTGGCCTTTCATCTTGGAAACTGATGCTTTAGCCAATGCCATAAGAGCTGTCCTAATGTAGGAGAACCGCCCCATTACTTACTACAGCCAGGTCTTGTCCACTTCTAGCTGCCACAAATTAGCCTATGGGAGGGAATTGTTAGCCATTGTATTAGCTATCAAGAAATGATATTCCTACCTCTTAGGCCATGAATTTGTCATTAGAACCAACCAAAAATCATTAAAATTCCTTTTGGAGCAGCGTGAGGTGCACTCGGAATATCAGAAGTGGCTGTCTAAATTGTTGAGGTACACTTTCAGCATTAAGTATAAAGTAGGAAGGGAAAACAAAGTAATAGATTCCTTATCTAGAGTTCCTCCTCAGGTGGAACTAATGGCAGTGATGGCGATTAGGGTGTTGGATATGGAGCAGGTAATCAAAAAGATTAAGGCTGATCCAAAATTGTCAAAGTTGAAGCAGGAACTTTTAGCTGATGGTGAAGCACGTCCTCCATATACAATAATTCAATATCACTTTTTTTACAAGGATCGGTTGGTAATTCCAAGAACGTCAGTTGTGATACCAACCCTTATTATGGACAGCCACCAAAGTAATATCGGAGGGCATGGGGTGCTTTAAAACATACAAGAGGCTAGCCAATGAGTTGTTTTGTGAAGGAATGAAAAATGATGTCTATAGATTTGTGGCTGAATGCTTCATTTGTCAACAGAATAAGTATCTTTCACTGTCACTAGTTAGACTTTTGCAGCCCTTACCAATACCACAGCATGTTTGGGAGGATGTTTCGATGGATTTCATAGAGGGGCTATCAAAATCTAGGGGCTTTTCGATTATCTTATTGGTGGTGGACATACTTAGTAAGTATGCTCACTTTATTCATCTAAAATATCCCTACACTGCACAATTGGTTACATATCTATTTGTTCAAGAAGTGGTGTGTTTACATGGTTATCCTAATTCAATTGTGCCCGATAAGGGTAAAATATTTTTCAGCAAATTTTGGAACGAGATGTTTAAAATGCAGGGCAAAAAGTTGAGATATAATTCAGCCTATCATCCACAAATAGATGGACAGACCGAGGTTGTTAACAGATGCCTCGAAACATACCTCAGAAGTTTCACCAGCAAATAGCCCCAATAGTGGGCAAAATGGGTGGGATGGGCTGAATATTGTTAGAACACATATTTTCATTCCACTTGGGCACTACACCATTCAAAGTCCTCTATGGACGTGATCCTCCTACTCTCACTCGCTACAGAATTCAATCTTCTACTATAGATGCTATTGATATACTACTGTAGGAAAGAGACCAAAACATGGCTGAACTACATCAACATTTGATGATAGCACAGCAAAGGATGAAGTTTACAACAGATGGGAAGAGAAGAGATATGGAGTTTCAGGTAGGGGATATGGTTTTTGTTAAGCTGGCACCTTATCGCCAAAAATCTATTAAGACCAAGAGTAATAATAAGTTGGCCCCGCGCTATTTTGGTCCTTTTGAGATCCTACAACGCATTGGACCGGTGGCATACTAGCTAAACTTACCTCTGACAGCTAGAATTCACTCTGTTTTTCATGTCTCCAAACTAAGGAAGGTTTTGGGTGCTACCGATATAGCCATGAATATTCCAGACTATCTTTTAGTTCCTGAACCTATCCCAATTTTTCCAGCTACCCTTTTGGCCATTCGGAACACCACTACTAGCTTAGATTTAGAAGTGCTCATACAATGGATTGATCAGCCAGCTTCCAAAGCTACATGGGAGTTATATGAAGACATGAAAGCTAGATTTCCCGGCTTTCACCTTAAAGACAAGGTGAAGCTGATGGGGGGAGTATTGATAGAGCCAAGACCACTCAAGCTTATGTTAGGAGGAATAAAAAGAGAGTTGAAGGGCAGAAATGAATATACATATATATATATAGATATATTCTGTTAGTGCAAGGAGGTGGGCTGACAACCTCAGGATTGGTTATCAGCTAACCGAATCTATGATTCCTAACAGATTCTTAGTATAAATAAGCAATAGACACAAGGAGAGAGAATTGCATATACTATTGAGTGTGTGAGCCACAGGCTGGAGGTGCCGGTCCTCGAAATCCAATTTTGTAATTTTCATTCAGCTAAAGAATCAATATAATTATACAGATTTTTCTTACCTTGTTCTGGAAACTTATCATGATCATTTGAAAAAAATTATTCAAGTGAAGAAGTTAGAAGGGAGAATGAGGAAAACATAAGACAATGTTACCTCCATTTGGTTGACCAATCCGGTAAGAATTTTGAGGATGAAATTCCTTTAAGCGGGGAGAATTATTAGACCCCAAACGTTTCATAGAAGTTAGAACTATTTGAATGAGAAATTTTGGAGATTAGTTATGAGTAAACACAAATGATGAAAATTTGTGAACCAAGAAATGATAGGCAAGGGTAAAGTAGTGAAAGATAAATGTGGATATGTACAAGTTTTTCTTTGGTGTTTCTGGTGGATAAATGATTTTGAAGTGAGAAGAATTAAGGTGAAAGTTAGAAGTAAAATGAACTGAAATTGCATTTGTGTAGTAACTTGATGAGGAATAGGTACATAGGTGTATGTTTTGTTATCGGTATTCATGATTAATCATGGATTATAAATTTCTTTATAAATGATATTGATTTGAAATGAAATTGAAAATGAGGAGTAAGTAAAGTAGAAAAGGCGAGCTTATTATGATTTGTGTTAAGAAAATATGATATTGAGAATATTCTTTGTTTAGATTAAACTAGAAACATAATACTACATTTCTTAAGAGATATTGAATCTCAATTCTATCTGTACAAGTCTCAAAATTTGTCATGAAGTGGGAATAAAGTACAGTACATTGGTGGATGAATGTAAAGTTTGTATTCTGAAGTCGAGGGAAATTCTGGATCGATCTAGTCTATATTAGAGAAAGTTGTCTTCTAAAAAGTTATAAATCCTTCTTTTATCTTTCCAACGGTATATAGTATGAAATTTTTGTACATCGGAGTCAAAAGTTATGATCTTATAAGTGGAGATTCTTAGGAGTGTAATTTGCTTCTTCTTATGTTAACCTTCCGCTTCTTCTTAGGTTGAATTTTGTTTCTTCTTATGTTGACCTTTCATTTCTTCTGAGTTTTGCTTCTTCTTAGTTACTGTTCATGAACTTCTTCTTAGTGATTGTTCATGAACTTCTTCTTAGTGACTATTTATAAACTTCTTCTTAGTCATGAACTTCTTCTTAGTTACTATTCATCAACTCCTTCTTAGTTACTGTTCATGAACTTCGTCTTAGTGATTGTTCACAAACTTCTTCTTAGTCATGAACTTCTTCTTAGTTACTGTTCATAAACTTCTTCTTACTGACTGTTCATGAACTTCTTCTTAGTCATGAACTTCTTCTTAGTTACTGTTCATGAACTTTTTCTTAGTGACTATTCATGAACTTCTTCTTAGTCATGAACTTCTTCTTAGTTACTGTTCATGAACTTCTTCTTAGTGATTGTTCATGAACTTCTTCCTAGTCATGAACTTCTTCTTAGTGATTATTCATGAACTTCTTTTTAGTTACTGTTCATGAACTTCTTCTTAGTGATTATTCATGAACTTCTTCTTAGTCATGAACTTATTCTTAGTAACTGTTCATGAACTTCTTCTTAGTTACTGTTCATGAACTTCTTCTTAGTTACTGTTGATGAACTTCTTTTATGTTATTGTTCACAAATTTCTTCTGGGTTACTGTTTATCTTATATCTTCCGTTCTATTTTTTATCATTCAGAAGATAGAATTTGTCTTTAAGATCTTCATGAAAGTTGTAGCTCTTGAAGTCCTCTTTTTAACCATCTAAAGAAAACTTAAATCTGATATCTCTAGAGAAAGTTATATCAATTGTCCCACGATAGGTTTAATATGATTGAGGATAAAGCCAGATTGGATTCTTTTGGCCATAACTTCTTCTCTAGAGACTCAAATGACTTGGTTCTTAAACCATTGGACTTGTAAGAAATTGCTATACATCTCTACCAAAAATAGTAGCCATCTCAAATAAAGTGAGAGAGATTAAGTGGAAAACGTGGGACGGGTATAGTGTGTGTGCTTTTAAATGCTATGAACTGGTGTTATTCCACTAAACATACTTCATTATTTTTATGATTTCTAGATCGGTAGAGCTCCAAATGAGATGATTCCTGATTTTTGGTGACCTAGAGACATGGAGCTACAAATGGTATGAAGAAATTGTAATCTAATTCAGTTTCTAAGATGTTGAAATTTCATATAGAAGTTGTGCATAGTATATTGATTTGGACAAGAGCAATCCAAAAATGTTTGAAGTATATCTTCCGAATCACGGAACCGAATTAAATGATTTTGGTGTCATTAGAAACTTAAGACAATGGGGGACATCTTCTAGAAGAAAGTGTTATGTTAGAATGTTCAAGGGCACTGTTGGCAAGACGCTTAAGTATAAAAGACATACGACATAATTGGAAGGGCGAATGGGACATTTCTCAATCATTAAGGGCATAATTGGAAAAAGAAGTGTTTTCTTGCTTATAAATGAAGAAAAAAAACGTTAATGGGAAGGGAAGAGAAGAACGAAATGAGAAAGAAAGAGAAAGAGATAATGTCATAGAAAAGAGAGAGAAATACAAAGAGAAGAAGAGACATTCTGAGCAAGCCTATAAGCAAGGAAATCAGGTGTGTACATGTTTATAATAGAGTAAATAAGTCACTACTATTTTCTTTAAATCAAAGAAAGTTTAATGTTTCCAATTGTATCATAAGTGCTGCATTCATTGTCCATGAATGATTTATGAAATTTGCTATGTGTTTGCTACATGGGTTGTGTGATGATTTATAAAAATGATTTTCTTTTGAAAAGATCAAATGTACATGAATTCCTGTTTTCGAGAATGGTTTTTAAGATATATATCAAGTATATGAACAAGTAAGTTTACAAGAAGTGCCATTTTGGGCGACACAAGTTTACAAGTCATGATATATGTGTTATGTGGGTTTGTGGTGATCCCCTAAGTTAAGTCATGTGCACGTTGATCAAGTTAAAGGCTTCTCCCGCTTGCCCGCTAGTGGCATGGAACTCCTTCATGGACTCCCATAAGTTCACGGCTACGCAAGACCATTACGTGGGATTGCATTAGTACGTTCTGTTCACGACTACATAAGACCCTTATAGAAAATGTGTAGTACGTTCTGTTTTGGATCCACCTAAATCATTTATGATGTGCTTATATGCTTTTGATTTGTTGACAAGTTTGATGCATACATGATTTATAAATGCTCGTGACTTGTTTGATAAATTGAAAATTTTAAGAAACAAGTGTTTGAGGATTTTTATTACGAAATTACTATGGTTTCGAAAATGTACAATGACAATGAGTTTTGAAAATGATTTTTGCTTATCTTTTTATTATAAACTATTACCCACGAGTTTTCAAGCTCATCCCCTTCTGTCCCCACCTCCAGATGATGAGCAAGAGATGGAGTGAAAGAGAGTCAGGGCATCACTCCAAATTTGCTTATTTTGTATTTTGTGTTTTTGGATTATGATGTAAGGTAGCTTGAAAGGCCATCATAGCTTTGTAAAACCCTTTTATTTTGAGGGTATTGAAATGTAAATGATGAAATTTATTTGTATGTAATGTATTGAAAAGAATGATGTAGTAAAGATATGCTCAAGTCTTAAAGAGTAAGATGAAGAAAAGATATGAGAGTCTTATAATATTCGCAAGAGGTTGGGTTCTGGAATCGGTGGCCTAATATTTGTGGTATCAGAGCAAGAGTTGGATTCCGGAATCGGTGCCCAATATTTTTGGTATCAGAGCAAGAGTTGGCTTCCAAAATCGGTGCCCAGCATTCGACTTATCATCAGATACATTAAACATCCTTAAATCATTAAATTAAGATCACATTCTAGTCTTAATCAATAAAAAAACATAAAATCGCTAATAACAACATAAATATAACTCCTAAAGATATGGTTATAACCTATAAAAACACTTAAAAACACACTATAAATCCTAGAAAATAGAGTATAATTTATACATATCAAATTCCCAACACTTAAACTTTTTGTTGTCCCCAAAAAAACTAAAATTATAAAACAAATAAAACACATATAATCATATAATCATAAAACAATGTAATAATGGTATAATAGCAAAAAAAATCTCATGAAATTAACTTTCTTATAAACATAAATCACTCAAAAATTTACAATAAACTAACTTGTTACATCCAAGCACTTTGATTTAAGTATACATATCAACCAAAATATTGACACCCCATTCATACATCTATAACACTTATAAGTATGCACTCATTATTGTTTACCAAATTGAAAAGGAAAGCTATCACTAAGTACCTATTCATGGAAATATCTTAGCATATCACATGAAGATCAATAAGTTCACTTACGTTGAAAACACTATTTTTAAAGATTCTATTTAACGATTACCTAGTCTTTTAACCTGAAGGCAAACACCTTGTCATGAATGTCCCCCAATTACTCAACTAGGTTACATTTTATCAAGCTTAGCTAGATTTCATTCTAGCCTTTTGTATACGAAGGCAAAAATTTTGTTGTGAATGTCTCCTGGTTACTTCACTATATCACAACTAATAACTAACCGTCAACTCTATTCTTTACAAAAATTTCCAAAAAAGGCTAGCAAACATTTATTCAACTATTTTTAACATATATCATTTCTTCTAATCAACCAGTCCTATGAAAGGCTATCAATGATGCCTACCAATTTAAATAAATTTAATTATAAGGTAATCCAAAAAAGTGTTATAAAATTAAATAATAGGTATAATATTCTAATCATTCACCTCAAAAACACTTAAAATCAAACTTAAAATGTTAACGTTTCTTCACAATTTAAGTGATCATATACATAATTAAGCTAATTCCTTTCAATTTCATGTCATTGACATATTCACACATTGTAAACTTCGTGAAACAAAAATTTATACAATGTTAACACAAGTAAAATACAAGCAATGTAAATGAAAAGTCATGTACAATTGAAAATGGAAAAATATATATTTCCCTGCACTTGACAATAAATTGTAAAGCATAATAATAAAAAACTAATCGAGCAAAAAAATAAAAGAAATAAAAAATAATGGCAAGAATACTTATATGATTGTAGTGATGATGACATCAAAGAAGGGACTTAGACACTTTGTACTACAAAATGCTTAAGTAGTTTCTTTGTTCAATAGTGTTAATGTTGCACTACCTCCTTTAATTATACATTTGTAGTGTCCATTCTACTCTTTTGTCACTTATTGTTCTCGTCCAGTTTCCTAAGCACTATCTCCCAGCCTTCTTCTTCTTCGTCAGATTCTTCAGTCGATGTTTCCTATTGATGTTGTTGTGGCAGTGCTGAATTAAATCCCACCTTTCCTATACTAGGCTTAAATATAAATTTAAAGCTTGGATCTTAGAGTTCCATACCATAGGACCCTAAGATTTTTGGCTCCCCACCTCCCCTCAACCCCCCCCCCC
>JANZLF010000006.1:20899454-20910261 GCA_026546835.1 Erythroxylum foetidum | reverse complement strand
TAGGAGCTTTGTATTAAGTTCGTATTTTGTTGGCCCTCCGTGCATATTAACATGAAGCATACTCATGTACTTTCTTTTGGATTTTATACTCTGTTTTGTATTATGCTACAATTGCGATTACTTGTTGAATTTCCTTTAAATGGCAATAGTATGAAATCCCCATGGTTATGGGGTCCTTAAATTCTTAGTTGTGGATATTATGGAAATGTATGTGTGTGTATTAAAGGATCGATTGTGTCTAAATGTTTGGATCGGGTCCGCGGTTTTGGTGCTCGGCACAGGTGCGTCCCGAGGGGCCGCCTCGGGATTCCGACATCCGGGGCCCGGGCCCAACAACGACCGTGCATTGAGGTTGCACAGCCATGACTTATTTTTGTTAGTGTGCACAGACATGCATTAAGGTTGTATGCCCATTAATCACATGTTTTGGAAGCATGTCTGTGACTTAAATTTAGTTGGGTTAATGAATTTAAGATGAAAATGTTGACTGTGCTGTAATATGATAACTAGAAAGATTTCATTGATCAGGCTTTGGTATGTTGACAATATCTTGTTCTATAGTCATCCAAAGGAGATGATTTTTAATTTATAGTAAACTAGAGACATAGTGATACAAATTATCTGAAGCAACCAAATTTTAATTCGGCCATTAAGACTTTCAATTTTTGGATGGAATTTGAGTATGGTGTACTATTTCAAAATGAGAATAGTTTGAAAATGTTTGTGTATAACTTTCATATGACTAAACGAAATTGAACCATATTTGTGTCGTTAGAAACCTAAGAGATAGGAGAACACTTTTCTAGAAGAGATTATTGTCAAATTACTTCCTTTACAATGTCCAAATGATCAAGAACAGTAGATCTGAAAGTCAGTTTTTGGAAAAAATATGAAATGATTCAACGAGTTATGAATTGTGACTTTAATGGTTTTAGTGAGGTATAAGCTTAAGTACAAATTATACTTATGTGAGTTTTGATATATGAATGTTTACATGACGAGAATAATATAGCAATATCCACAATTATCATGAATATGCATTGTGCATATTTTATTCACATACATGTGCATTATTAAACACTTATAATTGTGCAAATTGTGATATGTGTGTATTGCTTGGTATAAAGGAGCAACTAGAATGTCAACATCTAGAAATTTCTGGAACTTGAAGGTAGTAGCTTTGAGAGCGACTTGTGAGTAACCTAGATAGTTTCTCTCAATTAACTGTTTGCTTAAAAATTTGTTTTCAATGATAAGATGAATGTGATTGCTTATATTGATGTTGGACAATTTAGGTTCGAGATATGATATATTAATGTCATATTGAAGTGCTACTTGTATATGAATATGATGGAATATATGTTACTCAATAATGATGTTGCATGCCAGACCTTGGGTCTGATGGAAAAATGTGATTTGACTATAAATGTGCAAGTTATATAACCAATTGAGCATATGATATGTGAAACATTCCGATATAGGAATGTATGTAAGATAAAGAAAGATGTGACTAGAGTTTCTAGGATAAAGAGCTTAAAACTCAAAGTGTGATTAGAGTCTTAGACTCGATTGAAAATGTACCTGGTATCTACTAAGAGATATGGGACATAATTTGACACAGCTCAGTATCCACTAAGGGATATAAGCTAGTAAAAAGGCACTCGATCATAAAAACAATAATAAATGAAAGTGAGTCGCACGTGTGTTGGGTTTATACTTGATATGTGTATTTTTATATGAATGAAATGACTGTTATGATTGTTCTAAAAGTGAAAGGTGATATTTTATAAGTATGCAAATATGTGAATAATATGTCACATATATTGATGTGATGTATGAGTTGAGTAAATCATCAATGATGGTTACCTCATTGAGTTCGCAAAACTCATCAAATGACTTTTTAGGACCGAGAGATGACATTAGCTACTGAGGGATGCTAAAAGTAGCGTAGACTTATACTTTTGGGAAAAGAAGAAATCACTCAAAGGTTAGTCAGCTGGGTTTTAAATAGATTAGATAGAATTTTGTGTAATTTCCTCTTTCATATAGCACATTTTGTATTAGGCTATGATGGTGTACATGTATGGATGTTTGAAAGACACATTTTATAACGTTTGGTTTTATGTAATGAAATGGGGAAATTTGGTTTTAAAATATTATGACTTTCTTGATAATGTCTTATAAGAGAATAACGAGAGATGATGTCACACTAAGTGAATGTTATGATTGAATGTAGCACACCATTATTGTAGGTTATATACTAGAATGTCTGCAGGATGTCTCGATATGTACCCTAGGGTATCAGGGCATTACATTTGGGTGGTATCAGAGCATGGTTGGCCTCCATAGGGACATATAAGAATGTTAAGCATGAAATATCGTTAGAAATGTGGATAGTAATTGAAGTTATTGTTTGATATAGGCCATCCGCCATTGGTGATCAATTGGGGCAACCAGCTGACCTAGGATTGGTAGGAGCTAGTAGGAAGTCCTTGGTACCTCAACTAGAGGAGATGCCTCCTAGAGTTCTCGAGAGAAGGGAAAGGAGGTATGATAGGTTACAGAAGCAGGGGCAGTGGATTTCTATGGTAGCACAGACCCTGCTGAGGCCGAAGGATGGTTAGAAAGGATAGAAAAAGTTTTTGATCAGATGGACTACGAGCTGGATGAGAGGTTCGACTATATAGTGTCCTTACTGCAGAGCCCAACTTATCAGTGGTGGAAGACTACCTAGGCAGTACTACCAGGCCTTGCCACCTGAATTGAGAAGACTTTCTGTAGGTCTTCAAGGAGAATTACATACCTAAGATCTACTTGGACAGGAAGATCAAAGAGTTCCTGGATTTAAAGTAGGGTAGGATGTCAGTGGCAATGAGATCTGGTTTAATGAGTTGGTGGGGTATGCTATTACTTTGATCCCTATCGAAGAACACAAGTGTAAGAGATTTGAGGATGGGCTAAATATGGAGATCAGAACAAGACTAGCGATCTCCAACTTAACCAGATTTACTAAGTTAAAAGCTGCTTCGATTAGAATTAAGTAGCTACTAAGAAAGGGATAAGCAGAGTCTGAGAAAGGGTCTAGATTAAAGAGGTCCAGTGAGACTTAGAGTGGGTCTAGCAAAAGATTATGTAAGCACCAATACAGAGCTTTCAGACCACCAGCGGGATCAAGACAGTTAGGATTCAGATAAAGGGGTGGTCATGTACAGTCTGGCAGTGGAAGAGGTAAAGTGCACAGTCAATTTCCCACTTGTGAGTACTGTCGGAAGAGGCAAGATGGTAATTTCTAGTCACTATTAGGAGCTTGTTTTCACTGTGGCTCTCTAGATCACAAAATTAGAGATTGTCCTGTCATTGCTAGAGCCCAGTTTAGTGTGAGTGAGAGATTTGTGAGTGAAGCTACTGTCCAGCAAAATAGAGATAATGGGCCTAGATAGAGAGGTCGTGGTAAAGGCAAAGTGAGCTCTGAGAGACCCTCTATTAAGACTGAGGTGCAGATCATCCAACCACAATCCCAAGACAAAGTGTATGCCATGACTAGGCAGGAGGCTCAGGACTCTCTGGATGTCATCATAGGTGCGCTACTTATTTATGATCATGAAGCATTTGCATTGCCTGATCTAAGATCTACACATTCCTTTATCACACCGCATCTAGCATCTGGGCTGCATTGTGATAAAGAGCTATTACGTTATGGACTAAAGGTGAGTGCATAGATAGTTAGTACTACAGTTATAGGAGAGGTCTGCAAGAGATGCTTGATTCAGATTGATCAAGCAAAGTTGGAGGCAGATCTAATTATACTACAGTTAAGAGAGATAGATATTATCCTAGGCATGGATTGACTCACTACTTATAGGGTTATCATGAACTGCTATACTAAGGGGGTAGTACTAGAACCTCCAAGCCAACCGAGAGCATTTTTTAGAGGAATTAGTCAAGTAGTGCCAGCTAGGTTGATATCATTCATGAGTGCATTAAGAAAGATGCAAGGTGGATGTGAGGCCTATCTGGCCTACGTCAATGATACCAGAGCAGAGCAAAGTATGCAGGACATTCTCGTGCTTAAGGATTTCTCGGATGCATTTCCCACCAAGTTACCTAGCTTACCTCCACATCAGTAAATAGAGTTCACAATTGATCTAGTTCCAAGTACTACTCCTATATCTATTCCTTCATATAGGATGGCACCTATAGAACTGAAGGAGTTGATGGCTCAGTTACAGGAGCTACTAGAAAAAGGTTTCATTAGACCCAATGTTTTAACTTGGGGAGCTCCAGTTTTGTTTGTAAAGAAGAAAGATGGGACTTTAAGGTTATGCATCGATTATAGACAACTGAATCAGGTGACAGTGAAGAACAAATACATGTTGCCCAGAATTGATGATTTGCTTTATCAATTATAGGGAGCTCAGGTATTCACTATGCTTGATTTGAGATTGAGGTACTATCAGTTGAAGATAGCAAAGGCTGATATACCTAAAAGTGCATTCAGGAGCAAGTATAGGCACTTTGAGTTCTTAGTTATGCCGTTTAGGTTAACTAATGCCTCAACAGCATTTATGGCCTTGATAAATAAGGTGTTTTAGCCCTATCTAGACCACATTGTGATAGTGTTTATCAATGATATTTTGGTGTATCCAAAGAATAGAGAAGAACATGACAGACATTTGAGGGTAATACTATAGATTATGAGAGAGAAACAATTGTACGCTAAATTTAATAAGTGTGAATTTTGGCTGGATCAAGTAGCATTTTTGGGGCATATAGTGACTAGACAAGGCATAGAGGTAGATTCAAAGAAGATAGAGGTAGTGATGAATTGGGAAGTTCCGAGGAATGTGTCTAAAACCTAAAGCTTTCTAAGATTGGCAAGATATTACCGGAGGTTTGTCGAGAGGTTTTCCTTAAACTCAGCCCCTCTGACAAAACTTCTGAGGAAGAATGTAATATTCAAATGGAATGAAGAATTTAAGAAGAGCTTTGAGAAACTGAAGCATCGATTGACTACGGCACCGATATTGACTATTCCATCAGGGACTGAAGGATATATGGTATATAGTGATGCTTCGCATCAAGGATTGGGATGTGTATTGATGCAATAAGGCAAGGTGATCACCTATTCATCAACACAACTAAGTTCTTATGAGATTAACTATTCGGTACATGATTTAGAGATTATTGCAGTTGTCTTTGCTCTAAAGATATAGAGACACTATTTATATGGGGAGACGTTATAGATTTATACCGATCAAAAAAATTAAGGTATTTGTTGACTCTGAAGGAATTGAATATGAGACAGAGGAGATGGATAGAGTTATTAAAAGACTATAATTACACGATTGAGTACCACTCAGGAAAAGATAATGTGGTGGCTGATGTAGAAAGACTGATACCAGTGCAGTAGGATGAGACATTGATTGCTACACTTATGTTTAAACCGATGCTGCATGATATAATTAGAAAAGTCTAAGGGAAAGATCATGATATGTTAAAGCTCATAGAGAAAGTGAAGATGAATCTAGATTCTAAGTTTGAGTTGAGGGATGAGACATTATAGTTGAAACAGAGTCTATGTGTGCCTAATGTGGATGATCTGAGGAAGGAAATTCTAGAGGAAGCTTATATGACCGCCTATGCTATACATCCTAGTACTACCAAGATGCATAACACACTGAAGTAGCATTTCTGGTGGCCTAGAATGAAGAAGTAAGTGGTGGAGTATGTTTGCTTAAAAGTATGTTTTAAATGATAAGATGAATGTGATTGATTATGTTGATGCCAAAAAATGTAGGTCTGAGATTTGATATATTAATGTGATATTGAAATGTTACTTGTAAGTGAATGTGACAAAATATATGTTACTCAACAATGAGGTTGAATGCCAGACCTTGCGTCCAATGGAAAAGTGTGATTTTACTGTGAATGTGCAAGCATGTGACCAATTGAGCATATGATATTGAAACATTCTGATATATGAATGCATGTAAGATAAAGGAAGTTATGACCGGAGTCGCTAGGATAAAGAGCTTAAAGCTCAGAGTGTGATTAGAGCCTCAAGCTCGATTGAAAATGTACCCGGTATCTACTAAGGGATATGGGACATAATTTGACGCAGCTCAGAATCCACTAAGGGATATGAGCTAGTAAAAAGGTAATCAGTCATAATGTTAATAATAAATGAAAGTGAGTCTCATGTGCATTGCATTTATACTTGATATGTGTATTTTTACATGAATGAAATGACCATTATGATTGTTCTGAAAGTGAAAGGTGATACTTTATGAGTATGCAAACAAGTGAATAATATGTTATGTGTATTGAAGCGATGTATGAACTGAGTGAACCATTGACAATGGTTACCTCATTGAGTTCTCAAAACTCATCAAAATTACAAACTCAACTTTTCAGTACTGAGAGACAACATTAGCTATTGAGGGATGCTACAAACAACGTAGACTTGTACTTTTAGGAAAAGAAGAAATGACTCAAAGGTCGATTAGTTGGGTTTTGAATAGATTAGATATAATTTTATGTAATTTCCTCTTTTATGTAGCATATTTTGTATTAGGCTATGATGGTGTACATGTATGGATATTAGAAAGACACATTGTATAACGTTCAGTTTTATGTAATGAAAAGAGGAAATTTGGTTTCAAAATATTGTGATTTTTTTATGATGTCTTATAAGAGAATAAAGATAGATGATGCCATGCTAAGTGAATGTTGTGATTAAACATAGCGTAACATTATCATAGGCTATATACTAGAATGCCCGCAAGGCATCCCAGTATGTACCCTAAGGTATCAAGGTGTTACAATATTGGCTTTAAAACAAAGCTTACAAGTATCAAAACAGAATACCATAATATCATGCTACCAAATGCCATAACTTAACTAATACTGCTAAATGTCACTAACTCATAGACTTAGTCATCCAATTTTTCATGTACCAATTTGTCTTGACACTTGACATTTTTCTAGTCTAAATGTATATTTTAATACTTCAATTCTCTAAAGGTGGCTATTGATTCCAAATCACTAAGTATAATTCATTAGACTAAAATTCTAGAAATATGCTATTCACATTCAAAGCATAGCTCAAATTTAACACCTATCACATAATTGCTTTCATAAACATGTAACATTTCAACTAGGGTATAATTTGGGCCTTACACATGAATTTATGTAATAATAAATGTTTTAAACTCTTAAAAAACATTATTGGGTGCATTATGAGGGTCAAACACATCTAATCCAAACAACTTATTCCAATAAGTGGGAGCATGGAAGTCATTTTGTGATTTTACAATCTTGATTTTAAGGGATCCAAATATTTCCTCCATAGTATAATAATCTAAGTTACATGGTTTTCCTCTAATTCTAAACCAAAAATTGTCTAACTTCTTAGGCTTCTAACCTAATTTAGTGTAGAATTCTAAAGTCAATTCTTTATATACAACAAACTCGTAATAAATAATTTTTTCCAATTAATTCTAGCACTCAATAATTTAAATTTTTCTTTCAATCCTAAATATTCCAAATTTTGAAAAATAAAATATCGTGGTGCAACTATAGTTTTAGAATGGAGTTTTTAGACCGTCTCACCTTCTTTTTATGAGAAGATTGAGAAAGGAGCTTCAAAATCTGTCACCAAATTACATCCACCACTTTTGGATGGATTTGAACCTTCATAAGTTACTTCACTCTAAGATTGATTGTGTATATAAAAATATGAAAATAACCTTAAAAGAACACCAAAAATACAAGAGATAAATGCAAAAAATATACTCGTAAACGTAAGAAAAAACAAGTCTTCTAATATGAAAATCACTAGATCTATAAGTAAATAGTATTTAAAATGAAAAAAAAAAGTTGAAGAAAAGTGTGAACTTCATGTTAAAATCATGTGAAAACTAGTGAAAAAGATATGGGGTTGCCAACTAGAGAGAGAAAAGCCGAGAAGAAGAAAGAAAGAAGAACCATTTAAATAGGCTAAGGTTTGAGGGGTTAAAAATAGTGTTTGGGAATTCTAGCTTTTACACGATTATGCATAGCTTCCTGCATCACCTCTCTATCACAATCATGCATGGCATAGCTTTATACACCAGATCCCTTATCTTCAATCATCATCAAAAACCTTAAACATCCTATAAATCATACAATTAAGATCACATTCTTACCTAAATAATAGCAATCAAACAAAGCATACATAAGCACTAACTATAATGTAAGTCTAAGCCCTAAACCCATCATTATCTCTTAAGAAAATACTTAAAAACATATTTTAAACCCTAGAAAACACATTATAATTTACACATATCAATTACTTCTTTGTAAAGCACTTTTTCGTATGAGGAAAAAAATTCAAAAATAGTTTACATATATTTTAGCTCTCTTTAAAAAATTTCTCGACCTTCTCTCTTATAACTTTGACACTTTTACCCCTCTCATTTTCCTTTTTTGGGAACTTCCCTCCCTTAGTTATCTAGTTTGTTTCTCTTCTGTTGCACCCATAAACTAACCTTTTATTAAGGTTCTTCCTCAATAGAGGTCCTTCCAAAGGCTAAAGCCCCAAAAAAAAAGGTGAGGCCTTAACATTGCCCCTAAAAGAGTTCCCTGTACCCTCAGGAATAATTGCTAATGATGGTGACATTGACAATATGGTGAAATCAGTAGAAAATGGGAAAAAAGGAACTTACCTAAATTATCTCAGCCTACAGTAGTTTGGAGAAGCAAAATCAACTTCTAACATAATAAAATTCAATTGAAACATTACTAGAATGTTATAAAGGATAGTGTGATATCCCCACCCATTGAGCTTCTCTAAGCAGGCGAGAAAGCTTGGTCTTCTACACTTATTGGTTTATATTAGAGTAAAAGGCCCACTTTTCTAGTCATAAATGCATAGGCATTAACACGATAAGGAAAAAAGGACTTGAGAAAAATTTGCTTATGGAAAATGGTACCATTTTATTTAAATTCACAGCAGACTCTAACTTGAATTAAATTATAGAGTTAGGACCATGGCAAATAGGTGGCTAACCTATGTTGCTTTAAAAATGGAAGCTTGAGGTTGAGTTTGATCATGGGAGCATTGATTCCTTCCCCATGTGGGTGAATTTTCACAATTTAGCCTTAGAATTATGGAATGTATAAGGTTTAAGCTTCTTAGCAAGCTCAAACCACTAATATGGAGAGAATTGGATATTCCAAGATATGTATGGAGATAAAGAGAAACTCAAGTCTTCTTGACAGCTTACCAATGATGAAATTTGTTAGACCCCATTTCCGGAGCCCAACATTTGGAGTCATAAAATATGATCTTCATTACCCCATATTTCTGGAGTCCAACTCTTGCTTTTATACCAACCAATGTTAGGCCCAAGTCCCGTTCCCTATCCTGAGGTGACCACTCTAGGCAGTCGGGTAAGGATCACATGAGAGGAGGGTCGAAAGTATTCAAATAGCAAAGAGAAGTGGCAGCATGTACCATGGCAGGTTTGTCGCGGTGAACACCTGGGAGTAATCTCCCAGCCCCTTCGAGTCAAATATGCCGCGGCAAAAGTCATTCTTCGTTGTGGTGAAGTTGCCTTCAAAAAGGTTCACTGCGGCAAACCGATGAAAACCTCAGAATCCGAAACCTAGGCTCCAACATTCAAACATTCTAAACAAACACATACATTCAAATCTAACCATCCAAACTTAACCACACGCTAAACATAATCGTACATAAACGAAACTTCAATTCTTCATTTCATTACTAATTCCAAAGAGTTTGAACAAACTTTACTTACACAACATCATACATATCAAAGCTTGATACAAATACAAAATGAAGCTCAATGTTGATATGCCTATAAAGTTATCCGATAAGTCACTAACTTAGTAAAAAGTCTCTAACTATCTTGGAGTTTTCGATGCCTTTTAAGGATCAACTATCGTCTTGTTCCGCACCTGAGGAGGGAAAATAATGGGTTGAGCTACTCAGTGGCTAATATATTTATAGCCATCGGTAATTTGCCGCAAATTCAAGCATATGTATACACACACACACACACACACACACACACACACACACACACACACACATATATATACATATATCTAACAACTTAAGCATTCTTAATTTACCTCAAAAACTCATAATTAAGCAAGTCATTGCATAACTCATAACATAGGCTTTAACCATTATGCGTAGCACATAAATACATCATACTTGACAATTTAAAGATGCAATGCATAAACAAATGGCTCGAGGGTTCCATGGAAACAGAATAGAGAAGCCAAAGTTTAAACCTTGAACAGAATGAGTCCATTTTCAAAGCTCATATGTCATAAACGGGTAGTCAAGAGAAGGCTCTTGTCAACATGCACGTGACGAATAGAATGGTTCCACTCTCGCCTAAACAAAAGCTCATAATCATACTCAAATCATTTTATCATATGCTCATACTTTCATGCTTTCTCATCTTTTCATTCATACAAAATGTCATGTCATGTTTCAATGGCATAACTTGATCACAATTCATAAATCACAATGCACTTTCAAACATTCACAATGATGTCAATATCAAGCGAATCAAGGTTTAAGCAAATCAACATATGCACACATAGGCAAGAATTTGCCCAATTACACAATAACTATAAATACATTACCCGCCTAATTTTGCTTGAATTCTAAGCTCAAGATTGCCTTTCCTATTACTCTTGGGTAAGGTTTTCTTTGAAGTGAATCACACGTTAATACAACACTTAGAAAACAATAATAGAATGCACGAGAAGGGGGGGTTGAATTGTGTAT
>JANZLF010000006.1:20887728-20899354 GCA_026546835.1 Erythroxylum foetidum | reverse complement strand
TATATCAACTTCGTCTGTGTTTGACTTATATCAACTTCGTCTGTGTTTGACTTATATCAACTTCGTCTGTGTCTTCGACTGTCTACGAATTCATCTGTGTCTGACTGTTTTGTTATATCAACTTCGTCTGTCCGAATTCGTCTGTGTCTGACTGTTTTCTTGCAACTTAGTCTGTCTACGTCTGTGTCTGTTTTGAGTTAATGCAACTTCGTCTGTTGCTGACTTTAGTCATATCAACTTCGTCTGTCTCGGACTTCGTCTGTGTACGTCTGTGACTGAGTTCGTCTGTATCTGTTTTGTTTATCTTGTATATGATCTCTTTTTTTTATACATCAAAATCATTTCTATGTAAATTCATTTTGACTTAACATTCTTGATTTCCTAAACACAACAATTTCTCATTCAATCCAAATTCAAATGAAAATTCATAAAAATTTAACAATCAAAACATGTTAAAATTTAACTATAATCCTTTTAAAATTCAAACTCTCGGGTCAATTTTTGCATGATCATTATCATCAGGTAAATGAAGAAATTTGATAACACTTTCTTCTAAAAACATGTTCTCCATTGTTATAAGTTTCTCATGACACCTAAATCATTCAATTTGGATCAATAATATGAAATTTATACTCCAAAAATTTTCAAATTGTTCTTATATTGAAACATTACAAAAATTGGAATCCTTAGAGACTGAATTTAAATTTTATTTCTTAGAAAACTTGTAGCCATATGTCTCTGGTTTACTCCAAATCAAAAATCACTCCATTTGGATAGCTATAGAAAAAGTTATGCCTAAAATACCGAAGCATATTTGGTGTAGGAAAATTCCTCATCGTCACGGTGAAGCCAAAAGTTCGCCGTGATGAACTTCCACAGAAACTAACAGATTTCCAGCCCTTTCATCCCATTTTTCAGATTTCTCACCCCTTACACCTAACATATCTTTTACAAAAATTATCCTTTCTACTTCTTTTTCAACTTCATTTCAACCCAAAATCATTGATAAATACATCATGATCTATCTTTGATCATTAACCCTAAAATATTTATAAAAAAATCATATACCATTCATCAACAACTTTCTACACACATTCAACTTCATTTTGACTTCTATCATTAAATATGGTTCATCCAATAATCAAGAAGGGTTAATGCTTATACTTACTTGATTAGCTTCAAATTATTCAGGATCTCCAAAACCCTAGCTTGATTTTCTCTTCTTCATCTTTTCTTCTCACACCCATGACATTCTCTCTTTTTCTTCTAATTCAATACCACATTTTAGTCAAACCTTCCAATTTTTCCCTTCACTTACTTAGTTCTTCCAATTCTACCCCTTCTTTTGTCTTTTATGTCTCTAACACCTTTAATCCATTTGACATCATATTAATTCTAACTTAATTCTAATCTTTCCATCAAATCCTAATCTCTATTCATGCTTACTAAATTTAATGACCCAATTCTAAAAATAAATAAATAAACAAACATAACATAACATAACATAACATAAATAAATAATTAAACAAATAAATCAATAATAATTGAAAAAAATCGTGATCCAATAAAAATAATAGAAATGGGAGAGCTATTGCAAACTGAAGTACCTATAACATACCCTTAGAAGTGTAACAGCTCAACCAAAAAATGGGTTACCATAGACAAAGCCTTTAAAACTAGATGGTAGGAAGAAATTTTGGGAGTTTAACTTAATGAAGAGAATCAAGAAGTTGCAGAACTTGATCACTAAAGATTAGATGCTAATGTGGAAAAAACTGTTGAAAATGCATTATAGGTTAATCTCCTTAAGATATTAATAGATGATTAGGGAAAGGAAAAAGATTTGTTCAAGAACCAATTAAATGAATCAGTATATAAGTACCAAAGACAAAGTGCCAAGAAATTGCAAATAATATGCTAGAAGAGCTACCAAATGGTGAGTAAATGGAAAACTCCATCTGACTATTCAAAATAGCAAGCAGTTATCTGAGGTAGTCAAAGATACCAAAGATATTTCCTTTAAATCTAGGAGAAGATCAACTAGGTGAAAAGGTAAAAACAAAACCAAAGGGGAAACTTCCCCAGATGGTAGTCCTAGTATGGAATACAAGAGGACTAAGTGACCCTATTAAAAAGTCTATGGTGAAAGAGATTGTGCAAGATAAGAAACATATTTTGATAGGCCTTCTTGAGACTAAAATAAAAGCATCGCTTTAACATCAAGGATTGAATTTTGTGGGAATTAATTGGAAAAAATTTTTTTTCCATTCATGCCAATATAATGGCCACACAATCTATCTATACAATTCCAATCTTCTTAAGTTGCAAACTACTAGAAAAATTGATCAATATATCCATCTAATCAACTAATTTAAAGGTAAGATCTATGCCTTTGAGATAACTCTTATCTATGACTCTAATTTTGCCTTTCAACCGAAGAAACACTAGTTTCAAATGGAATAAATAAAAGTTGGAGCTCAAACTCCACAGTAGGCAGTTGGAGACTTTAATTGCACTTTAAATTCTTATAAAGTTGAGGGTGGAACCCAATATGAAATGGAAACAAATAGAGAATTGAATAAACTATTTTAGAAGGTGAGTCTGATGGATTTGAGTTAAACAAGAAAGAACTTTATATGGAAAAATAAACAACAAGTTGAAATGCTCATCAAGAAGAAATTAGATAGATTAGTTGTGAATCAAGCTTGGATGAGTATGTTCTCGCAATATTTTATGCATTTTGGAGAAAATGTGCTTTCAAATCACTCTTATCTTGTCATATAGAGGATAACTAAACCAAGAAGGCATAGAGCATCATTCAAGTTCTTCAATGGAGTTAGGCAGTTAGATCGTTTCATGGAGATAAAAAGAAGGTGTTGGAATTAAGAGGTGTAAGCGTATAAAACTAATCAGGTGATGCCAAAATTAAAACTAGTGAAGAATGCAATTAAGAATTTTATTAAAATCAAGAATCAAAGCCTCAATAATATTAAGTAGAAGCTAGAAAATCAAGTAGCTCGCTATAACAACCCTCATAACACTGAATTCATAATTGTGGAAACTCAAAGGCTAAAAGAATATCATAAGGGTTTGGCTTACCAAAACTTTATAATAAAGTAGAAAGTTCAATTGAATTGGATAAAAAATGCTAACTCTAGCACAAGATACTTTCAATCTTCTCTTCTTTCAAGGAGAAGCAAAAACAAAATAACTTAATTGCAAGATATCCTAGAAAACTCCATCATAGAATAAGGTGATCTACAAAATTTAGCGAGAAGTTACTTCCAGCAATTGATGGGCACAACAGACAATTATCAACACAGTTTCAATGTGAAAGATGTCTTTGTTGCTCCATAAAATCAAGCTGTTTATGATTTATTGATCACCCTTTTCACGTATTAAGAATTTAGGGAAGTCCTTTTTAGTTTGCATCCATCAAAAACACTAGGACCTGATGGGTTTCCGACCTTGTTCTTTTAGAAAACTTGGGAGGTCACAGGGAATTTATTCACATAAGCTATCTTGGGGTTCTTCTCCTGTAATAAAATGCTTAAGGAAGTTAACCAAACTTACATATGTCTTATACCAAAGAAGCAAAACCCCTCTTCCATTACTAATTTCCTACTACATAACTATGTACAAAGTTATTGTTAAGCTCCTTACTTTGAGGCTGAAGTTAGCTCTAAAAGAAGTTATAAATCATGCTCAAGGTGCCTTATACCTAAAAGAAACATTAGAGAGAACATCTTTATTTTACAAAAGCTCTTAGGAGAGCAGAAAACAGGCAAAAATATCAAAAGTTGCTTGATGAAAATCTATTTCTTCAAAGCTTTTGACATAAATAGCTAGAGATACTTGCAAGATTGTCTTGAAGCAATAAGCCTACCAATTATCTTTAGAAAATGGATATTGGAATGCATTCACACCCCCGCACTCGGTGTCCTAGTTAATGGAATTCCATCTTTACCCTTTAAAAATGCTAGAGGGATAAGACAACCTTTTTATTATAACTATAAAAGGGATTTTTAGAATGATTTCCAAAATAATAGAATGCAATGGTAGATTTCAATTCCACTAAAAGTGCAGAGACATCACATTATCTCATTTGATTTATACGGATGATTAGGTGCTTCTAAGTGGTGCAGATAATCATTCCATCAACATCATACTAAACATCTTGCAAATACTTTCAGAATGGTCTGAATTCAAAATGAATATAGAGAAGAGTAGCTTGTATATATCCTCAGATGTCAAAAATCAAGAAGCAATTAGCAATAATACAAGATTTGCACTACATTCCCCTCTATTCAAATAACTTGGAATCCCAGTTATAGCATTTAAGCCCAAGTTTTTAGATTTCATCCCTCTAATTGAGAAGATTAAAACTAGGATAAATGCTTAGCAAAATAGGTTCATCTCTATTACAGATAGACTAACTGTCATAACTTCAGTACTAAACAACTTGCATATCTATTGCTCTGCACATGCAGTCCTACCCAAGAGAGTCAATAAAGAATTTACAAAATCCTCAAAGCATTTTTGTGGTATGGGAAGATAAAAAATGGAAAAAAAATGCTAAAGTAAAATGAAGTGATCTTACTATACCAAAGAAGCAAGGAGGGTTAGGCATTATTAAAATTTCTCAAATGCAACAAGTGCTCCAAAGAAAGAAGAATATAGAGAATTTTCATAGATAAAAAAAACCTTATGGATTAAATAGTTGCATGAATACTCTCTCAAAGATTATAATATCTAGCAAGTAGTAAATTCTTATGTATTTTCTTGGATGTCAATTATCTACTCAATCTGAAAGGTATGATATATCCACTCATCAAGAAAAATTTGGGAAATGGAGATATTGATTGGTTTTGGTTCGATAATTGGACTAACTTTAGTCCTTTCATTCAAAGAGTAGACATATCATCCATAACAGAGAAAGGTAGGCTAGTTTTATAGGATTTCCTCTACTTGTAGAATACTTACCTCAAATTCCTAAGGTGTAGGGAGTAGATAACATCATTTGGTCTCTTAATCTGAGAGGAACATTCACTAATAGTTCTTATAATAAGATACTTACAAGTAATGCAGAAGAAGTTCTTTGGCATGCAATTTTATGGAAGCAGTCTAAAAGCCTCAGTTTTCACTTGATTAGTGATTAAAAATAGGCTCAAAACCAAGGATATATGATTTGGGGCATATAATCTCATTTGTTTCCTTTGCAAATAAGCTTAAGATAGCATGAATCACCTTTTTTTTGCTACATATACACCAAAGCAATCTGGAGTAGAATTCTACATTCATTACCATTTCCTTATTATGCATTTGATTGGAATCAAACTCTGTAAATAATCATTGAAATCACTAAATAAGGAAAGCAAAATGGGCTACTTATTAAAACAACCTTTACAACCACTATCTACTCTATATGGAGGGAAATAAATAGGAGACTGTATAAGAGAACTAAGGAGGAAAAATACCAGATTGCTGGAAAACATTATCAACTGGATCCAGGCAATTTTGATTGAAAACAAGCAGCAAAATTCACTTACTCATAACAAGAAATCACATGGATGACGTAATGTAAAGTACTAATGTTGTAATCTTTTGTAGTTTTAATTTAACCAAATCATAGACAAATTAAGCAACTCATTGTAAATTTGATTTATTATTAATACAATTCCTTTTATTTTCTAAAAAAATACTTTGACTTATTCTGTTTTTACATAATAACCCCAAGGCTTTAATGATTATTCATATTTGATTATATCTTGAAACAAAACTAAACAATTTATGTCCTTCATCAAGCTCCTTAGGCATGGTATCAAGAACATTTCTCCTTTCTAATTCTATATGACCACCAAGAGTGATATTTCTCTCTTTATGTATAATATGAGAATTTTATACTATATACTTATTTACTTAGATAATATTACCTTTTGCTTGCAATAATTCTCTCAATTTTAAGATTTTATTGCTCATCTTTCTAGTCAATTCTCTCTTAAGGATCTTGACCAACTTAGTTACTTCTTAGGCATTAAAACTACTAGATCTTCTAAGTGTCGTTTCTTATCCCAACTACAATATATTCTCAATCTTCTCTATCCCATTTAAATGTGTGGAGCCAAAGAAGTTTGCAATTCTCTATCTCCATCTATAATACTTAAAACTTGCTAATGGTTCTCCTAAACAAGATCCAAGTATCAATGAGTACTTGATTATTTTTAATTTCTTTCACTCATATGATCTACTAACAAGTTCTAAGTACAAATCAACCTCAAATCATTGATTTTTTATGAAAAGTCTTTCATCTTAAAGGAACATCTCATTATAGTGCATATCTCTTAACATCTTCACCTCTTACTTTTATTGCTTTTGCTAGATTAGGTTAGGATGCCAATATCACTCTATCCTATTTTGACTTTCTTATATCCAATCATATAGTTGGGGCTTTAAGAAAAAATTTACTAAAAACTTGCTCATCTATCAAAGCTTATAACATACCATTATTGCACTGCTGCAGAAGTAAATTAGTTGACTAAATAAATAAATAAACTTGTTACCTCATTTCATACACCTCCCATAAAATTTTGCAAAAAAGATTAAAGCAATCTACTTATAATTTAATCATATTTTTCCTCCGCGTATTAAGTACTTGACGATTTAGTTTCACTTTATACATGATCAGGTATCTCATAAATAGTTTCTTATATTTCATAATCACACAATAGAATAATTGGTTGACTCTTTCGTTATGTTTATCACTCAAAAATAATTTCTTATGTTATTCCTAAACCTTGACACTTGCAGGGATATGATAGAATAGTAAAATTTGCAATTAGCAATACAACAAGGTGGACATTTGGCTACATTTTAAAATCATCTTTAAAAGTTCACTATTCACGACAATTTTAAAAACCTTCGCCAAAAGTCCAAAAGTTCAAAATTGTCACGAAATGTGTGGAAGATTTGATGACAATTTTCAAAATCATCGCCAAATGTGTGGATCATTTGGTGATGATTTTTGAAAATTATTGCCAAAAGTTTACTATTAGTGACAATAGTTTGAAAACATCACCACCCTTATTGACCATTTTGCGATAATTCTTAAAATCATCATCAAATATGAACTTTTTGGTGACCATTTTTAAAAATTGTCACTAAATTTCATTGGAAAATGTTTTGAAAATCGTCACTAATAGTGAATTTTTTGTGACAATTTTGAAAATTGTCACAAATAATAAAATTGTCAATGATTTTTAAAAATCGTCAATAAAGAGTCTACATTTGGCGATCATTTTGAACATATTTGCCAAATATGGGGACCTAAACAAACAACTTTCCTTGCAGCTTGGAGAAGTCGAGTTTTCCTCCGTGATTAAGCATCTGTTTGGTTGAGCTTATGTCAATAGAACTTTTGTTAATAGAGTTTTTTTTTTGTAGATCTTTTCTGAGAAGAACTTTCCTAAAAAACTAATTGAATGTTTGACTATCAATTAAAAAAGAGCTTTTTTAAAAGAGTTTCATACAGTAGATTGTTTAACAACATAAAAATAAAAAGTACTTTTAATTTTAACTATATTTTATTTTGTAATAAAAATTATTTATCCATATAAATATTCTTTAAAGTGTATTAAACAATATGCAAAAGATTAAAGAAAATAAGTTTGCAAGATAAACCTAATGATGAGTTTTTAGGTATTATGGAAATTATGTGTAAAATATAAAGATAAAAGAGACTAAAAATAGGCTCATTAATTAATCTAAAAAATCTACTTTAGAAAGAATATAGCTACCAAAAAAGTCGTATCTATTAAAAAAGTATTTTTTATTTTACAATCAAATACTCTTTTTCTTTAAAAAAACTTTTGTGATAAAAAAAGTACTTATTGACCTATCAAAAGTTCATCCAAATAGGCTATAATACAGCTAGCCAAAAAACATGATTTTATTTGTTTCTTAAAAAATAAAAAGTGAAACCTTTTTGACTTCTCGTTTTACCAATTGCTTCATCCTCCATTGGTCCACCGTTACCACCACCACGACCGTCACCCTCACCCTTACCATGCTCTCCTTTTACTGGATCATAGGCCCTCTTTAAAGATGCTCCTACTTTCACGATTTTCGATTGTTGGTTCAATAATTGGTATTTAACCAATTGTTTAAAACAGGGGTTCTAGGACTAACATAAATTAGATTTTCTTAACAAAGATGAAAAAGATAGACATGATTTGGGTTTGCATTTTTTTACTTCTCTTTTTTTTATTCTGTATACAATGATATATAGACAGAGTGTATAGTCTTAATTGCAAGCTATACAAGGAAAGTATGTAATTACGGGATATGATGTTTGACTGATCCCCTAAATCCGTTTCTATCCCCTAAATCAAGCTTCTCTATTCAACAGATTTTTGGATCTTGCTTGCTGAAGATTTTCATTTTCGTTATCTTTCTTTAATATTCCATCTTGGCAAGTGATTTGGTTTTTTTTTCAGAATTGGTGTTTACTTGACCCTTTATTTTCTTCCTAGTTGTTTTCATCATCTACTCCTCTCTATATTAGTCCTTTTAAGATTTATAGAGGTTGCCTCAGTATACTAGTTTACCATCTATCCTCACTTTGCTGATTTACCATCAATAGGGTGAGGGTGGAATGGAAGGCTCTTTTACCACTTGTGTTTGGGGATCTATTCATTTAACACTGCTGACTTGGAGTTCTTCCCCTTCTTCAGGTAAATAAAAAGCCTTATCATAGTGTTAATTTTGTTATTGCACATGACAGGTTCACACTATCTGATCTAGTTTCCTAAGGTAAAAGCAGACTTCAAAAAATGAATTAGTCTGTATTCACATGAAAAGCTGCATGTAATGGCTAACTTGATTGTTGGTTTTGCACAATGATGTTAATAGAGAAGGTCGAGACGATGGAACCAATGACAATTTAAGCTGGAATTGTGGCTTTGAAGGTAAGTTTTCATGTTTATTGTGCTAGCATGAAAACCTAAGTTAACATGCAGCACAGTGGCTGTATAGAGAACCAAAAGAAAATGAAACCTTGTTACTTTCATTTTCAATCTCGATTGTGCTTATTTTTTTATATTAACAAAACTGTGCCAGAACTGGTAGCCTATGTTGGTTAGGAAGACCAAGTTAACGTGAAGACAGATTCATCTGCCACTGTGAATTAGAAGTTAGACTATGGCAGCTCATTTCTTCTTTGTCAGGTAATCTGACATTGGTTATCAGTTTTCTTATTCATATTTGACTAAGATCAATTGTTTATGATCTCTGCATTTGCAGGAAATGTTCAAGCATATGGTGAAAATAAAAGCTAAGGTAGAGCAACAGATGCTACAGATTTCAAATTCTATTATCACATTGGAGGCGTCAAAGAAAATATGGTGAACGAAGCTTATGAAATTAAGATGTAGCAAATAGGAAAGAATGCTCTTGTTGGTGAAGTTAGCTTTAGTGTAGGATCAGATTTTCGGTACAGGTTTTGGTGTAATTTTTTTTTATCTCAGCATTTATTATTTTATCAATTAGAATCGTTAAGGTTATAATTAAAATATTATAACAAATATAATTTTGATGATATAATTTAATGATATTTTAATTTTTATATAGAATGTCTTAAATAATCAATTATTCTTGTATAATAAATTAATAACAAAAAAAATTTTAACTTTATATACAATAAAATGGATTAAAATGTCACAAAAAATTATAATTAACATAATATAATATTTTTTAAAATATATATTTAAAGTTTAAGACTTTATAAAAATGTAGCTAAATTGTAACTTTTTAAAAAATGTAGTTAAAAACTTTTAGCTACATTTTTTAAATTCTAGCTAAAAATATTAAAAACATAGCTAATAATTTTTAGTAAAAAAAGTAAATGTAGCTAAAAGATAATGTTGACGAGTCTATAAAATGTCACTAATAATTTCTCATTACAAAAATCAAGCATAGTAAAAAAAATTATTAACGACGATTAGCAAAAATTGTCGTTTATAACTTTAAGTTACAAAATTTTAGTGACCTTTTTGGTGACGAATATAAACTGTCGTTAATATTAATTAGTGATGATATTGAGGGAGCGGTTGATTTGTATGGGAGAATGGTAATAAGAATGGAAATGAATATAATAAGGAATGAGAATGGATATTATTATTATTATTATGATGGTTGGTTAAGAGGAATGAATGATTGTCATTATCATTGATAGTGGTTGGTTTGTAAAAAATAATGTAATTAATTAATTACCATATATTAATTAATTAAAATATTGTAATTAATTAATTAGAATATTTTAATTAATGAATAAATTATATTTCAATTAATTATATTGCAATTAATTAATTATTATTTTTAATTAATTATAATTTAATTAATTAATTATAATATTTTAATTAATTATATTGAAATTAATTAATTATATTGTAATTAATTAATTAATAACAATATTTTAATTAATGAATAATTATATTTTAATTAGTTATATTTTAATTAATAATAATATTTTAAATGATAATAATGTAATTAATTAATATTAATATTAATATTTTAATTAAATAATAAATTACAATATTTTAATTAATGAATAATTATCTTTTAATTAGTTATATTTTAATTAATTAATTAATTACAGTATTTTAATTAATGAATAAATTATATTTTAAATAATTATAGTAATTAATTAATTATATTTTAATTGATTAATTAATTAATTACTATAATTTAATTAATTATAATATACTTAATTAATTAATATTATTATTTTAATTAATTATATTGTAATTAATTATATTGTAATTAATTAATTATGTTTAATTAATTAATATTAAAAATATTTTAAAAAATGACTATCTATTAAAGAATAAGTTCCATTCCTCTACTAAATAGGAGGTACGAAGGATTCCTCCAAAGTGACATATCGAACCATTACCCCTATAATCATAACCAACAATCAATTACTCATTTTTTATTCCTTACCTATTAAGTATTAACCCCTTCCCCAATACATCAACCAAGCGTCCCCTGAGACTTTTAACGAAGATTTTTTTCGTAGCTAACTGTGATTTCTATTGTAGCGTAAAAGTTGATCACATCTTTCAATTGTCATATGTCCATAATTATAATTAATCTCTCGTATAATTCCTTATATTTAGTCGATTTATTCTTTGGTTTAGATTGGTACTGTTATTACAAGTTGAATTAGTGGGATTACTTAACCCACTTTTACATACTCGTACTTCTCCTATAGAAGAAATGCAAAACAAAATTCCACAAATTTCTGTTCATTATTAATAACTTTTTTTTGGAAAATTCTTTATTAATAACATTGTCGCTGCTAGCTTTGCCAAAAAAAAATTTAATTAATTGATTATCTGTTGCATATGTTTACAACAGAAACGCTCCCTCTTTTGGTTAACCACCAATCAATTAATTTTTAGTTGATTTGTTGTTTTGAGCTTATTGACTCATCAAGTAGCTTCTCATAAGTGACTGATTTTAAAAAAAATGCTCTTATATAGGAGCATTTCTACTGGATGGGTCGGCAACATTGGGTCCAAGTCCAGTCTCATGGGCCAATCGATCAGTCTTACACTTAAGGCTTAACCAG
>JANZLF010000006.1:20856927-20871536 GCA_026546835.1 Erythroxylum foetidum | reverse complement strand
CTTAAGTATTCACCTCCTCGATCAGATCGAAGGATTTTAATTGTTTTGCCAAGCTGATTTTGTACTTCATTCTTATATTCTTTGAACTTTTCAAAAGATTCAGATTTGTGCTTCATTAAATAGACATACCCATATCTACTGAATTCATCTGAAAAAGTAATGAAATACAAATAACCTCCTCTCGCTGAAATGCTAAAAGGACCACATACTTTTCGTGCATCCTATATGTTTTAGTTATACATCGTGTTGTGTTATGGTCTTTTCTGCAGCGTATTGCGAATACTCAGGCCATACGCAATCCAACAAGATGTTTTCTCGTTCTTGCTTCATCTTTGCTATTCTTCTTGAAAGAAAACTCTTTGTTTCCTCTTGCTTTCTTCTTCCACATGCATCCGATTTCCTTGAGATAAAAGATAATTCATCTTCTTCTTCACTTGAATCTTGTTCATATTCACTAGAGTCGTCATCCTTAACTTCTTCAATCTTCAACGCTTTTGACGATGAACTTTTCTTTTTTAAAATCTCGTGATTCTTTTGTCCAGCCTTCAATGCTATAGATTTATCCTGTTTGGGTTTATCTTCTGATTCGAGCTCTACTTCATGTATCTTCAAGGATCTAAGCAATTCATCAAGCTTTAATACGCTCAGGTCCTTAGCTTCTTGTACCGCGGTGACTTTATGTCTCCATATTTTCCGTAGGCTTCTGAGAATCTTTCGAACATGATCTTGATTATCATAGATTCTTCCAAGAGCTTTGAGTCCATTTACGATAGTTTGAAATCATCCAAACATCGGATCGATAGACTCATCTTCCTTTATTTTGAACAGCTCATACTGGTGTACAATAATGCTTATCTTGGATTCCTTCACTTGGTTGGTGCCTTCATGTCTGATGGATAGAGTATCCCACATCTCCTTCGCAGTGTCGCATCCATGAACTTTATCGTATTCACTTCTTCTTAGGGCACAACTTAGAAAGAACTTGGCCTTTAAATTTAGCTGGAATCTTGCTTTTTAATCAAATGACCATCTGGCACGTGGAATGGCATTCCCTTCATCATTCATCGGTGTATACGTTCCATTCTCTATTATCTGCCAAAGATCAACATGTGTAGATTCAATGAAGAGTCGTATCCTGTCTTTCCAATTGTGGTAGTCTTCACCATTGAACGCAGGAGGTCTAGTGACGGAGGCACCTTCAGCTATATAAACGTGTGATTATGCCATGGATCTTTATCCACACTTTGTAACGATGGTTTTTGGACATCGAGCTTTAATACCAATTGAAGTAAATCACGTGTTAGTATAGACTTTATATTTAATATACAAAAAGCATAAGAAGGAGTGGTTGAATTGCATATCCTATTGCGTGAATACAATCCCCTTTCAAATTTCTTAGAAATATTATCCTGGTTCACCCCAAACCGTGGACTATGTCTAATCCTCAGAATCCGTTCTGAAATTTCACTATTCTTTTCAAACTATACAAGTATTCTTTTCACAGAGCCTCTTCAGATCTCTTACACCAAGTATTGTTTTTCTCATTTAACCTCTTCAGGCTCTCATTTTTTCTTCTCTCTTACAAAAAGATATTGCGAGCTTTGTTACAGAAATGATAGCTCTCATCTTTTGCACAAATACAGTGTTTAAAAACTTAAGATCAGTATCTCAAAACACTAATTGAATTCACTATCTTTTTTTATCTTTGACTCTGACTCGTATTTATAGCCTTCGTCTTCAAGTGCTTCTTGATAACTGCTTCTTTCTTCTTGTTTCTTGATCTTTGAAGAAACAGTTATTCAGTTGAGTTCTGTAACTAACTTAAACTGATTAACTATCCGATGTAGTATCGAGTCTTTATCTTATATTGCTTCCGTCTTACTTTGCTTTCGTCTTAGTTTCTTCCATCTTACTTTTTCTTCCACTTCTGTCTTAGTTTCTTCAGTCTTACTTCTGCTTCCGCTTCCGTCTTACTTTTGCTTCTACTTCCGTCTTAGTTTCTTCCATCTTACTTTTGCTTCTGCTTCCGTCTTTGTTTCTTCCGTCTTACTTTTGCTTCTGCTTCTGTCTTAGTTTCTTCCGTCTTACTTTTGCTTCTGCTTCCGTCTTAGTTTCTTCCGTCTTACTTTTGCTTCTGCTTCATCACTTTATAATATTATTAATATTTGATTTTCATCAAAATTAGTTAGACGTGAAGTCATTTTGACTTAACAATGTATTCAGTCAATCAGATGTGCTTAATATTACACATTCATATTCACTATCACAATCTTATTCACATTTGTCATCAGACCTTAGTTTGGCATTCAACATATACATTAAGAATCACTAGTTTTGTCAAATTCACATTAATTGAGCACTTGCAATATATATTTCATGCATCAAACATCTCGAACAGTCAATGTCTAGAATCAACACAATCACATTCACATAATAATTCAATACATAATTTAAAACAAATAATTAATCAAAATAGACCATCTAGGTTACTCACAGTTTGTTCTAGATAGCTATTATCTCGTCTGGATGTTGATGCCCTAATTGCTTTTTTATATCATGCAACATACATTTACACACATCACAACTTTGCATAATTATATAAGTACTCATTTATGCGTATATGTAAATATAGATTATGTACAATGCATGCTCAATGACAATCCCGGGTATGTTTCCTTCATTCACATCTCATTATCATTTATACTTCAAAACTCCTATGTCTACTTTGAACTTAGGTTTACACCTCAATAATAAAAATTTAATCTAAGTTCATCACTCAATTTTGCACTAAGGTTTATGGCTCAATACACTTGATTATTGTAATGTCATCAATCAATCATTTACCAATCCTTTCCCAATGAATTCAGATGACCATGAAATTTTTTAGAGAGGAAAAACAGTGTGTGATGAGCTTGTGATTCAAATTTCAAGTCAACCAGAGGTCCGAAGAAGAAGTTATGTTCAAAAGAGTGAAGGGTGTTTAAAATTGTCAAAAAGCAGTGCACCGTCTCTGTCACGATCGTGCTTATACACGATCGTTCACTACCTGTTGATTCCTCTCTATCACAATCATGCACAAGCTTCCTCTTTGTCATGATCGTGCTTATGCACGATCATATAGCTCCCCTGAGGTTTCCTCTCTATCATGATCGTGCACTACCTAATGTTTCATTTCTTCATTCCTACTTCCATTTCAGCTTAAATAATTCACACACACAAATCAAAATCCATACTTGACCACAAACACCAAAATAGAACATATTCTTATACACTTTCATCATTAATTTTTTGCTCATGTTCTACTTCACTTTTCACTTTCATTTTATTCCTAGCTATTACCTTAATTTATCTCATCTTAACACAAAGTAAGATATAACTCTATCTACCTCTTTAACCACACATCATCATATTTCAAACTTCCTTCTTCATAATCATTCATCCTTTAATCTATCATCATAAATGCTTTTTATTAAGCAACTCTTAAACAAATTTAACACACAGAAATTTAGAACATGATCTCTTTATTATTACTCATCTTACACTCAAAGAAATAAGACATATGTATTCTCATTCTTCATCCACGATGCACATGTATAATGACCACTAGTCTCATTATCATTTAATATCAATTAATTACCATATTTGTTTTATATTCATGCAACCTATGGGAATTAACATGTTACTTACATGATTAAGCTCCAAGATTCTTTAAAATCAATTAAACCCTAGCTTTCCATGGGTCACACGATCATCAATATGGAGGTGGGTAGATCAAGTTTTTTGTTAAGAAGACAATCAAAACGAGAGTCACAAGTGAAAAAAAATGAGGACAAGGTTAAACATTGATGGAGGTGGTTAAGTGTCATGGAAGTGAAGAAGCTTGAAGAAGATGAAGAAAGTCACAAAGAGAAGAAGAAACCGTTTGCTAACTATTCTAGTTGTCTCAAATTTCTACTTCAATTGCCTCCCAATTTTCAATGACATATATTATTAAATCCCAATGTCATTTATAAAAATTTCCGTCACCATTTGACTCTTACTTCTACTACCATTTATCAATTGTCCTACCACTTGACATTTTTCCTAGTCTAAAAATATCTAAAATTTTTAAAATTTCCTAAATTTTACTAAAAATTTCATATCAACAATTATTATCACCAAATCAATTTTCAATACATATAATCCTCAATTCTCAATATAATCTCATTTATAAATCAATTATACCTGAAAAAATCAATGAATGCATGTACAATCATTTTAATGCGTGCAATAATTAATATTCACATATGTGTGTATGTTATATTATGCATAAGCATGAAATGCACTTTCTAACTTCTCAATAATCTCTCGTGTACACTATTCTAGGGTTCTGATCCTTAACATGGGATAACAGGATGTTACAGCTCAAAGTAGAAAAGGAAATATCTTTTATCTTAGTGGTAAATGCTGAGTCTATTAATCCTTCAACTTTATATAACAGATTAGAGGAATTAAATGAAGAAGAAAAAAGAAGAAGAGACATTCTAGATATTCCAAGAGTTCTGGAACATAGTAGAGATTAGCAATATGAAGATAGGGAAGACATTAGAGGTGGATGATCATCAACTAAGGCCCTATCTGGAAAAACCTCACGTGGAGGAAAGGAAAGTATGGATTCAAGCCAGCATCAGTAAAAAAAGATATTTTTTGGGAGTCAACCTAAGGGACGTTAATTTCTTTTCCTTTACATTTTTGCATTTATTTCTTATATGAATGTGTGTTTGTAGTTGTTTGTTTTTATTTGTTTTTAAGTTTTCTATCAAAATGAGACAGAATAAAATAAAAAAAAACATTTTTTATTTTTCTATTGCTCCTAGGACTATATAGTCATCATTAGAGAATGAAATGATTAGAGAATTTCATGGTAACTTTAGTGTGTACTTTTTCTTTTATGATTGGTCAATATGCATTATCTTTAGAAGAGTAATGACTAGTGGTAGACACAAACCAATGAGATTTTGAGCAGTATTAGACTAACATATTTATATCAGTCTCATTGTCTTTTGCTTATATGTGATCTTCATGGCATGTACATTCTAACTTTGCTTTTATTTTCTATTCAAGACCACATTTTTATCACATGTAGTAACATTAAAATGATTAGGCATTCTTTGTTTTTCCAAGTTACATCAGCCAAATAACCTACCCATCATTATGAATTCTCTATTGTTAACCCCCTTTAAGCTTTATTAGCCTTTCTTTTTTTATAAACCACATTATCTATTATTGCACTTAACCAAATTTCCTACCGAATCCATAAAGCTAGTGGAGCATTTGTTAATTGTTAAGTAATCTTTCCCCCTAAAGTTGTATTAAATGGGTTACCTTAGTATGCTAGATATGAGATGGATGCTGCTTTCAATGGTCACTTCTAATGGTTACAAAGTCTTTTTTATGATCAAATTTTGTGAGTGATTTTTGCTTCTTGTGGTTTGTGGTGAGAGAGCTTGAGTTTGAGCTATGAAACATAGCTTTTGCATTCATCATAGTCGATGTACACAATTGTGAGTGAATGTTAGTTTTTGCACTTGATGTAAAATTAAGTGTTACTTTTGTTTTATTAACTTTAATGGTTTTCATACTATTTAACCCAAATATATCTCACCTTACCTTTTCCCACATTACAACCTTGAAAAGTCCTTTGATCTATGAGTTTGTATTGAACCTTAACGGTGGAGAAATGAAATGGTATGCAAAGTTGTGGAATTTCTTGATTGTGAATGGTATTTGAGTGCACCCATGAATATATGTTAGTTAAACACATTTTCCCAAGTCTTCCATTGGATTTTTCAAATTCTGAAGGTGATGCTTGTTGATTGATCATGAGTAGAAGCATAGAATGTTAAGTTATTGCTATGGTTTTTGAAATTCATTCATATTTTCTTATGACTATATATTCTTAGGAAATATGGGAATTGAGTAAATTTTTTAGGTCTATGATTTTAATTTAGATGTTTTGTCAGAGGATGGTCAAAATGCTAAGTGTGGGGAAATTTGATATATGCTTAATTGATTTTGAATTTATTCCATAACACCTACTGATTATTGCTTTCAAAATGCTTAAGGTACTTTAGTTATATATATGGTTTTAGGCACAATTCGGAAGCAAAGAAGCTAAAGTGGTCAAAAGGATTGTATTTGAGCTATTTTCCAACGATTCACTGTCACTTGTCTTAATGGAGCAACATGAAGAAGAAGAAGGATATTAAAAGAAGAGAAGATAAAGCATAAATGAATGGAGAACCAAGCATGCTCACAGCCATACATGGAATGCAAGGACATGAAAAACTTCTTACGCTCATGCAACACTTATCATGATTGTGAGAAGCTTCTCAGAATTGTGAGAAGTTGTGTTACCATCGTGATGAGTATGTCACGAGTGTGATACACTAGTCACACCCTTAACACCCCGACTTACCACCGTGAGAAGTGTCAATGTCCATTAAACCTACATTTTTGGTATAAAAGCAAGATATTGGTGATGGCCAAAAAGATATAAATTTATTGTTGTTTTTGGCTAGGAAAATGGGGAGACTTCAAGAGAAGATGAAAGAAGGGGCAAAGCTCCATAACATTGGCGACCCCTGGATAGCTAGCTTCCCAATGTTGGTTCATAGGTGATATCGATACCGATGACCCAGTTAAGCATAATGCTTACTGAGTTTGTTGTTCTTTCTCTACTTAGGGATTGATTGTGTTATCCTATTTTTAATGTTTACATCTTATGTGAGAATGATTGAATGCTTTGTTTGATTGTTTTTATGTAAAAACCCATTGTTAGAATTTCAAGATAATCCGTAATTTTTATATTTGAGATTCACTTGTAGTGACTAATGGTTTGTAATCATTAGGGATAACATAACCTAAGTTAAATGACCCAAGCTTGTGTGACTGTTGTCTTAATTAATATGTTTTCCTAATGCGTAATGCAGCTGTCTAGTTAAATCTGGAGAGGTTGTTCTAGGTTATTTAATTGCTAGGTTAAATTAGCAAGTGTCTCTTAATTAAACATTTTGAAGAGAGTCTCTTAATTAAACACGTTTTAAGGGAAAATCAAAGTTAATAAAGCTTGTTGTTAATCTAAAATTAATAGTTGTTGGGAAAGGTATAAAAACAACAATTCAATGAAATATGTTTAATTAGGTGTAGGCTAAGATTGAACTAAAGAACCAGATTCTTAACGAATTTGTATCTTTCATCATTTTCAAGGTTTTCTTTAATTTGTTTTCATTAGCTTAGTTTTATTTTTATTTTCTTATTTCAAACCAAGCAAACCCACCCCCATAACCTAAACATCAGTTATTTTCATAACTAAAGCTAACTGAACACTCTTTGTGGGATCGATTTAGACTCACCACTATTAAACGATCTCTCATGTTAGTTCACTCATGTTAGCGTATAATTACCTATTCGATTATTTGCATGGTCTATTAGATCGTTTAACTCTCATTAACCAACCTAATCATTTTACATTTAGTTCACTCTCTTGATTTATTACCAAAGCATGAAATTATAATAAATAATCACAACACCCAGCATCATTAACAACAAAAGCAACTAGATTAACATTAAATCAAATATAAATCCCTAAAAGAAGTTAGAACATCCTTAAACCAAGATTCATCAATTTCATTTCATACATCAAATGAATGAAATAAAAGATGAAAAAAAAGAAAAGATAACTTGGAGAGTTAGAGGTTGAAGCAGCAGCTAAAGCTCCACCTTCTCTCTCCTCTTTTCTCTCTTCCTCCTTTCTCTTCCTTAGGCTTTTCCCAAAGTAGCAAATGGAGGCTCTCTCCTTTCTAGATCATTTCTCTTTTCTTATGTAGTTCCTTACTAATTGGGGTAAAAACTAGGTTTAACCCGAGCCCAGAAGTCCTAAATAACTTGCAAAAAATTAATTTTGGGAGGCCAGTCCCTGTTTGTCCTCATGCAGACCATGATCGTGGGCCTGAATCCTCTGTAGGATTTCCTCCAAATCTCCTTTGTTCTTTGATATATGATTTCAACCACTAACAAACATATCAAAGCACCTCAATTGCATAAAATTAAAGCTCAATAGCATGCTCTAACCCATATAACATTCAAAACACAAATATATAACCAACTAACACAATTCCAATCCTAAACATGCATACATCAATTAATTAACAACTAAAAACATACTAAAATGCCTATTAAAACATCATGCAACCTACAACTATCAATAAGGCTCCCCTTGCTGGAATCGTGAAGAAATTAATGGTGATATTGACTTAGAATGAAGAAAAATATAAATAGAAAGGAAGGAAGAAAGAATAGTTTACATAGTGACACTTGTCCGTATAAAAATATAGAAGATTTAAAAAATTACATTAAAAGTCTCTTTTGAAAGACCTTTTGTTCAAATCCTTATAATGTAGTTTCATACCTTAATTTGAAATACAAAAGTTTAATTTCCAAAAAAACTTAAAATTCAAAAAGTTAGACCTATCAATTTTTTTAACTATATGTTCTTATAATTTCTGTCATTTTCTTTTTTTCTTTATATTTCTTTAGTTTTCATTGTCTTCATTTATTTCTTCTTATATGCTTTCATTAATGATAAAAGAAATCAATTTGAATAACAGTAGTAGTCTTCAAGTGTTTTCTTTTACATCTTCACCACAGTGATGCAATTGTTTTAGTAATGTCAAATAAAACATCGTAATAAAGTTGTAACAACTAAAAAATAAATCTATACCATCCTATATTTATAAACATGATATCATAGTGACAAAGACTGCTACCAATATCTAGTGGCTTCAATAATGATAGCAGTCTGTTATATAAAATCATGGACCTAAACAATCACATTGTAATATAACTTGTGAAAGCATTTAAGTAGTAATTGTAGTTATTTATTTAGAATTTAAATTTTTTAAATATATTTTGTTATTGTAGGTTAGAGAAGATAATTTAATAAATATTGCTAATATAGGTGAAGTGATATATGAATTGTATCTGTAGTAGGGATACATGTTTATTAAAGTGAACATAACCTTTAGAAACCCAGTGGGAGTAATTAAATAGCAAGCATTATTAGCAAAAACGAAGTAAACATGCACACCTTTTTAAAATATATCTTTGAAAATTATGAAGACAACTTTGGGCACACATTCTTATAGGTAATAAAATGGAATGTGAAATATTTGATACTATTAACAACATCCTTGGCAATGTCACAGTTGTTTATTAGAACTACAAAATTTATTCCTTCTTAATGATCGGGGTTAAACACTATAACAACATAGTGAATTACTATGTTGGAAATTCATACTTAGATTTATGCTACATCAAAAAGTGACATAAAAATAAATTTAGTTATATATAATCCTAGCATTATAATCAATGAACTTTGGATTTTTAGTTAAGATATGGTGTCTTAATTATATATGGATTCATATAGATCTAGTCCAATTTCTCACCAAACTCTTTCAAAATGCTTTATTGGTATCAAAACTACGTTGATGAAGTGTAATGAATATAAATTCATGAATTTGGATTAAACAAATGACAATTGATAGAGTGACCCAAATGGCTTCACACTAGTTATTGGTTGAGGCAAGCAAGCCTAATACAAATAAATACATTTGTGATGCGCAGATATTGCCTTAAGATTTTTAATTAAGATATGATGTCCTAATTTTATACTGACTCAATTGGAATTAGTATAATTTCTTCCCAAACTCTCTTAAAACTTTTCAAATTATACCTAAACAAAACATTTAATTATTTTCAGAAGACAAAAGAAAAGAATAAGTGACTTTAGATGGTGTATTAGGAATACTTGTATAAATTTTCTAATTTTAAAACAAGCTTTATGCATATTTGATAAATGTTATTAAACTAAATATTATGAAATTAGTGATGTAACTTATTACATTATGTAATGTAATAAAAGCATTTTCTGATATGCATAGCTCACTATTGTGCAAAAAAGAGTATCACTTTAATGAATAAATTCATAGATTGTACATGCAATCTCTACCAATACACCTAGGTAAATCATTAGAGAATAATTATTATTAATGATAAATAATTATTATTAATGATATGTCATATTTATCAAAAGAAAAATAATACACAAGCTATTAAAGAGTGAAAAACATAAATAACATTGAAGCTAATAAACAAACAAACAACAACAACAACATCTAGTATGAATCTCGCTGCTTTGCGGGATCTGAAGAGGTCCAATAGCATACAACCTTACCCCTGAATAGCAGATGTTGAAGCTAATATGAAATGGAAATAATTCTCTAAATTGACTTTATAAATTATAGGATAATATTTAAAAGCAGAAATACCTTATACTTATACAAACCTTTAATAAATATAAACAGACCAAACATGGTATTTGCACATTAATCTTTTATAAAAAGATCTTAGTAAGCACCTATGATTATCTATGATATCACGTTGCATATTAACATGACTAAAAATAGTACTTATTACTCCCTGAATAGGATGCAAAAATAGAAATAAAGATGATGATAGTTGTCTACTTAGACCATTTGTAAAACGTTAAAATGAAAATGATATCTTTAATTAGTGTTTAAAAAAATATTTTTAAGATTACGTTACTATCTAATAGGTCCAAATTGACAAGATATGATATCATATAGACTAAATTGATGACATATATACTAAAAACTGTTTAAAACGTAACTATGTTACTATTTAGAGTACACCAATATTATTTTAAAAACGTTAGGGTATAATGTGATACCATAGATAACGACAGGGACTAACTTAGACTTTAAAAATCATTAGACAATATTTCATATCTTTTTCCATAAAAATATGCAGTAGATTGTATTAGAGAAATAAGAAAAACAAACAAATTTCATTATAAATTGCATAACATAAAGATATTGAAGCATAGGTAGGACATGTCAAGTACTTTAAAGAAAATCCTTAGGACTAGGCAATGGATGGAAATGGTGATATCCCATGTTGAGCAAGTTTTATATATAATAAAACTCTCAATACTAACAATTATACGGATCGTATCTTGTAGTATTGAAAGGTATCAATCCCAAAAGGAAATAGATAAAACTAATTGAACCTAACTTTTCATTAGAATATGGTTTGAGTGAAAATAATAACAAAACTTAAAACAATTAAATAAACCATGTAAATAAGCAAATAACAAATTAGTTGCCAAATTGAATTAAGCTTGATCAAGGATGAAAGCTTAGGATTTATTCTTTCATTATTTTGTTCCCTTAACTATTATTGATCCAATTATGTTTTGATCCTAGAATTCCTAAGGAATTGATTACTCTCTCTCAAAACCTAATCAACTAACCCTATTTGAATCCGAAATTCTAGATTATGGAACCATTTGATTCACAAAACTTCCTAACATTTTCAATTAGATCTGAAGTTATCTATTAGATGATCAAGTTCTCATATAAGATCATTCGAAGATCTCTCTTCGAATGATCTTCAATTTGATAATTGCGTGACTTATTAAATTTCCAAATCTCATTGTAGAATCTAATTTGATTACTTTTGAATCACTCTCTCGATTTATAGTCAAAGCACGAGCATGCACAATTATCACAGCACTAGAATTTTGTATTTAATCAATAAAGATCAAAGTCACAAAATAAATTTGGAACAAACTTTAATATGGAAATTAGAAACTCATAAAAATTAAAAAAAACATATGGGACTTTAGTTTACACGTTAAGTTTGATGAAAATAACAAGAGGAAAAGAAGAAAAGTCGGTTTGGAGCTTGATTTGGAAAACATGAATTCTTGGACGTTCTCTTGATATCCCACATTTGATCTACTTCCTTATGATGGCTAGTGCATTCTTTTGTGTCTTTCACATTCTTAAATAGTAGTTTAGCTTAGGGTTATTTTTAGGGTTTCCCCACTTCATTTGGTTCCAAAAATATCCCAAACCCCAAAAGATACGAAATTGATTATGCCTAGAAAGTGTTGTCATAATCGTGACAGCTTCTAGAAATTCCTTTCTGCCACCATCATGACATAAGAGTCATGATGTGACCTACGTCATTCAACCTCCATCTTCTTCATTCCTCAATTTCCTAGTTTTCATCACTAACAACCGTACTAAACACCTCATGAAACATAAAATTACAATCCAGTTCTTGCTCTAAACTAATCAAACATTTAGAATACATACAAACATTAATAATAACATAATTCTAAGCCTATAAATATAATAATCATCTAAGAAATACCTTAAAACACACTCAAACATCTAATAAAACATATTATAATATAAAACTATCAACATCCTCACATTTAAACCTTTGTTTGTCCTCAAACAAAACTAAAAACACAAACAAAACAAAACACAAAAACATATAAGCACATATTCATGAAATAATACAATAATTTTACAATGGCATCAAATCTAATAAACTTGACCTCAGACATAAATCATTCAAAATGTGTCAACACACTAACTTATTCCCTTTATGATTAAGTTTTTTGAAATTAATAAACATATCAATCAAAAAATTAACACGCTATTTTGACACCTATGGCCTTTATAGGCAAGCACTTATAATTGTTAGTTAATTAAGAATACAAACTATCACTAAGTAACCTTGCATGAAAACTATTGTTATTTTTAAAAGACCAATAGGTTTATTTATTGTAAAACTAGATATATTTTTTAGATTTTCTTGAATGATAACCTATTCTTTTGACGTGAAAGCAAACTCCTTATCATAAATATCTCCCAGTTAATCAACTAAATCATTTTTTATTTATCTTGGTTAGAGCATCATTGTATGTTGGACCCTGAATTTTTCGTTATGATGTCATTAAGCCCGAATTATGTTAATTATGTGATTATGCCTTAGTTTGATGGAATTGAGAGTGTTAGTGGATAATTGAGATTTATTTGAGTTTAATGTGGGTTAAATGGAAATTAAAGGATAAAAGTTTATGAGGGCTTTTTGGGAAGATTGCTTAAGTTGGATAGGTTAAGGCTTTACATAGGAGGGCATTTTAGTCCTTGTCTAATCCATTAGGCTTAAGTGAAAGAATTAGAAGAGAAAGACTTAAAAGAAAGGGAAGAAGAGAAGAAGAGTATCGTGGGAAAGGAAGAAGGAGAAGGAAAAAGAGAGTTTTGTGATCCTCGTGATTTCCGACAGATTCGAAGCAAATTCCTGGTAAGTTTAGCTTCATTCCATTATGTTGTAGTTAGATTAAACCTTAAAATCGTTTTGAATGAAGTAAAATCGGTGGTTTAGGGTTTTAAGTGAAAAATGGATATATTTCGTAGGTTGATGAGTTTATGATTGATTTTTAAGTTGTTAATGGGTTAGAAAGGTAAGTGAGAACTTGAATCAAGGTTTAGATGTGTTGTTTTTGGAAAAGGGAAAGGATTGAAGTTGGAAAATGCTGGAAATCGGATTTCAGAGTCGTTCTCCAGACCCGCACGTCGCGGCGTGCGTATGAACACGTTGCAGCGTGCGAGATAAGGAAGCAACGTCGCGATGTATAAATATTAATTCGTCGCGACGTGCGAGGATGCCATGGACATCGCAGAGTGCAACATTTTGTTCGCCGCGACGAGCATGCATGCACGTTACGACGATCGGGCCGTTTGCCGCGGTGAACGATCCGACGCCGCGGCGAGCCCCCCAGTTTCCAGTAAAGATGATTTTTGATATTTTTGGGTATATCTTTTGATGCAGATATCCAATTGAGGTGATTTTAGATTCGTTGTGAACTAGAGATAGAGGGTTACAAGTTTTATAAAGAAGGGAAGTTCGGAATTAGCCTCTAAGGGTTTGGAATTTTAGGTGGAAGTCTAGTAGAGACTTTTAGTACTTTCCTTTTTGGATTTTCAAGCTTTTGAGTATTTTCTTTGAATATTGATTGAATGAAAACTTGGTTTGTCATAGGAAACCAAGCTAACCTGATCCAATCGCAAGAGGAAGGACAGTAGTGAGTCAGATACTCAAGCGATTCTAGGTGGGTAATACATTTATGGTTATTGTGTGTATGGGCAAATTGCTGGTGTATGCTTGCTTGCATGTGTGTGACACTCTTTGTATTAAAATATGAAAAATATTGCATATGCATTGTGATCATGATTTTGTACTGCCTTGATAGGCATTATGGCATTTTGAAAAGAATGAAAAGTATGATAGCTTTAATAAAATGCTTTGAGCATGAAAGTAATTGTTATGTGCTTTGTTTGGGTGAGAGAGTAACGAATGGAGTCACGTGCACGTTGACGTATAGCCTTTTCCTGGCTTCCCGCTTGAGGCAACGAGATCCTTGAGAAATCGGGCTCGGATAGTTTACGGAATAAACTTCGGTTTATCCGGATCGTTTTACGGAACTCTCAAACCAATGGTTTGTGCATACATGATGGATTTGTTGAGCATGACACATGTTAAAGTGTGATATTGTGTACTCATATGACATATTTTGTGATGATTGGAAAGTGATAGATTGATGACTTGCTATATATATACATATTGCTTGATTGTGTGGCTCGTTGCCAATGGCTATAAACGTATATGCCACTGAGCTTCGCAGCTCACCC
>JANZLF010000006.1:20632186-20645619 GCA_026546835.1 Erythroxylum foetidum | reverse complement strand
TAAAATCCATAGATCTCACCTTTCTCTCTATCTTTCTTCAATCTCTACACAAACCCTAACTTCCATCCTACACCATTTTCGAACCTAACCTAAGCAAAGATGGAACTTACCTCTCCCAAGTAGTTTCCTCTTCCTTTTTCCTCTTCTTTCTTCCTCCCTTCAAGCCTCCTATGGGTCTCCTTCCTCTCTTGGCCGAAACCCTCTTGCTTCCTTGCTCACGATTTTCTTCTCTTCTTTCCTTTGGCTCTACGACACTTACTTCCTTCTCTTCTCTTTCTTTAATTCACTTATTCTCATATTTAAAAGCCTACCTCCAAAACTACATAGTTTTGATACTCCTTTTACTTACAAGGCTTTGGGCTCCCCTCCTCCTCACAAGCCCACTACACTTAACCACTAAAATTCTAAAGCCCATTCCTTCTCACTTACCCTTATTTTGTCTCATAAGTCTCTACACATCCAAGCCTTCACTTAAAGTCCTAACTTCTAATTTCCAAGCCCAAGATAAAAAATATCTATATAAACACATAATTAAATCAATTAAGGCAAAATAAAAAAAATTTACGAATAAATCCATAAATCAATAAATAATTAATTCAAATAAAACAAAAAAAATTTCGGGGCCCAACACTCTTGATCTTTAAAACAAGCTTTGAGAAACATTTTAGTAAGTGTTTAATTCATATTTTCATTAATCAAATCGAATTTAAGCATTTGAAGTTGTTAAAATAATATTCTGGGGGTGATTATTCAATCTATATAGGTGACTAGTTGACCAATATAGGTTAAATTTGTTAAAATTTATATATCGTGAGTTTATAACAACATTGGTCGATTAGTGTTCAATGCCTAGAAAAATTAGTGTTGTAAATGCATATTGGTCGACCAATATGACCAAAATCTTCTTAATGGTTAATTCTTGATTCTAACAACTATTTTAGGTTTTAAATCACTATAAATAGGTTTTTTCTCATTGGTTTTCGTATTAAGAAGATTTTGGGTGTTGCATACGCTTATTTCAAGGAGTTTTTCAATCATTTGAGCGTCATTATGTCATATTTGTGTACGCCAGTCATTTTATAGTTATCAAATGAATAAGTGACATATTTTTTAGTTGTACTACTTTGTTGAGGTGTTGAATGTCTTGGGGGTGATCCAAGTAAGATTGAGATTCCTTTTCATCTAAGAAACGATTGTCAGAAGTGTTCCTCTTTGTCAGAAGTGTTCCACCTATTAGGTGCTACTATAATCAAATTAGCATTAGAGCAGGTCTATTATACTAGTATTTCTGACAAAATTCTATAGGAAAGATCGTAATGGAATATTTAAGAACATAATCATCATCTTTTAACCAAAAGGGGCAAAGTATTAGTAGACTACCTATCTTTGATGACAACGATTATCTTTATTGAAAAACTAAGATGAGATTCTTATTAATGGCCATAAGTGTAGACCTTTAGGGAATATTGTCAAATTGTCCCTTTATGCCTACTAAAATTACAAATAACAAAGAGGTACCCTAATTGTAGGAGGAATGGGAACCTTAAGATAAGAAATTAGTTTCGTTTAAATAGTAGGGCCATACATATCCTATTTAGTGCATTAGGAAGAAATGAATTCGATAGGGTCTCTATGTATGAAACTACCTATAAAATTTGACATACTTTAGAGGGAACCAATTAAGTGAAAGAGTGCAAAGTAAGCTTGCTAGCACATCATTAAATGAAGCATGATAAAAGTATATCTACCATGTATACTAGATCTATTACTATTTAATGCTCTCAAAGGTCTTGGAAAGACCTATTTTAATTTTAAAATGGTAAGAAATTTGCGTACGTTACTTCTGAAGACATTGGAAGTAAAAGTGACGACCAGATAAGAAGCTAAGGATCTAATAATGTTACCATTAAAGGAGCTAATTAGATATATTCTTATAAACGTAATAAGGCTCCCAAAGACGCAAGAAGAAACAACACTTCCAAAGAAAAAGAATTTAGTGTTTAAAGTCTCAAAGGAAGAATTAAGCAAAGAGAAAGAGACATCAACTAATGAAAGCAAATTTAAAAGCTTATTGAAGAAGTTCTTCAAAATAAGGGATTTCAAAAGAGTTAAAAAAATAGTTTAAAACATAAATTCTCTAATATTACTTGCTTGCAATGTATAAAGTCATATCACTTAAAAATAATGAGAAGTGTGATAGAAATTGTAAGAAGGTAAAGGAGGACAATAAAAAAGCACTTAAAGCATCAACTTAGGATGACACAAGTGAATACAAATGTGAGCATTCAAAAGAAGAGATAGCTAATATGTGCTTTACTATTATGGATGATGATGGGATAACATCCAACCATAATTTTTGTGATTGTGATAATGATTTGAGATATGATGAAATAGTTGAAAGTTTAGAAATCATGAGTAAGAAAAAGAAGAAATTCTTTAAAACTTAAGGAAGTTTAAGCACTATTAGATACATGCATTGATCATAATGAAGAGATAAAAAGTGAATTGAATAGTATTAAGACATATAAAAAAGTGATTACTGATGACAATCATGACTTAGAAGCATTAAAGTATAAGAATGAAACATTGTAAAAGGAGGTATATTCTCCTAAAGACTCTTTTCCCAAGTTTACTAAAGGGAGTGAAAAGTTAGAGAACATGTTAGGAGTTCTAAAGAATTCCAATGATAAGCATGGAATAAGATAAAATTATGGAAGTTAAGGCAATTCCAAAATCACATTTGTCGAGGGAAATTTTTTTCATATTGAAAAAACCATTGCCTAATATGTTAAATGAGTATATAGCATCCACATCTAAGCATATGCATGCACATTCTGCACATTCCACCTCTATTAGGACTAATTCTAAAAGCAAGTACCATAATTTTATATATGGCTCATAACTTAGGCATAGAGTTCAGTATTATTAAGGGAAGAATAGGCTTAACTTCTATAATAACATGCAAACCCACTTACATCATTTTAGGCCTAAAAAATGTATACATTAAGGTTTCATTCATAGCAGGCATTAGACATATAATCATATAACATTTTACTACCCTAGGAGAAAATTTAATAACTTTGATGTCCAAAGAAAGATTCTGTATTATGCATACACATAAAGAGGTCCAAGAAATGCATATATGTATCATCATCACTCATACGATATGGTATGCCATTTTTGTTATAAGTATGGACATATTGATAGATTTTGTTTTCTTAAACAAAGAATGTCATGCAAACCCTTAAAAGTGTGGGTTGAAAAGAAGGAGTCTAATAACCAAGAAGCCAAGCTTATTTAGGTTCCTAAAACACATGGATTACCATGGTTTATAAGGTTATTAGAAAAGAAAGAGAAAATGGTATATAGTATAGATAGTAGTTTCTAAATTAAGTGTTATTAAGGAGTTCATGCATTTTATTATGATAAATCTAAGTAACATTTTTGCCTCTAAGAAAGTATAGAAGATGTTGTTGTAAGAAATGGAGAATTTAACCAAAGACTCTTCAAAAGAGAAAATTATTAAACCAAGTGAGAGAAATGAGAAGGATAAGAAGCCCCCAATGGATTTTAAATTCTTTTATAAGTAATGTTTAACATCAAGCAATTATTAGCACATAATTTAGAAACATATGAAAAGTTATGTTTATAACTTAAGGCAAAGAAGAGAAGACATCCAAATTCAATTATGTACTCTTTTATTATTCTTTCTTTGTTGAATATTAATGATAATTCAATTGTCATATTTAGTTACATCTGTAGATTGAAAAATTATTTAATTACTCTTGACTTATTTGTTAAATTTGAATCGAGAGATTAGATTGGATCACTTATGTTGTGTAGCATAGTGAGGTCTGGTACCTTAATAGGCCTATAAATATAAAACTTATAGTCAATTAAAGAGATATGTTAATTGTTTATTAGTTATCTATAAGATTGCATCAAATCTAGTTACATAGTTAGGAAGATTTTGATATATTAGGAGATCATAATTCAATTTCTATCTATTTTAATTGAGGTTATTTGACTAGATCTCGAGAGAGGGTAATCATAATTATTAGATATCAAAGATCAATTATGATTAAACCAAGAAGGTTAAGTGAATATAAATAAGGATACAAGTAATTCCTAGTTTTCATCATTAATCAATCAATTAATACATTACTGCTTTTTTTCATTATTCAATTATCAATTCTTTGTTTTAGTTTAATTTTGAGTAAATTATTTTATTGTTTACCTTAAAAAAATTCAAAAGAATTTTTGGGTGACTACAACAATCCTCATGGGTGACTACAACAATTCTATTATGCCATTGCAAGTAAATGTTGTAGCCAACTGGTATATTATTAAAGTACAACCAAATTTGAAAAGTATGCATAACAATTTCAAAAAATATTTCTCACATTAACATCACATCAGTTGCAAGCTATCTAAAATCTAGCATACCCAAGAGGAAAGCAGAAATTACAAAAGAGGGAAAGTAGAAATTAAAGAAGGGTTCAGTTTCATTACTTGCCTATTTTTTCCTACCCAGAAGGAGTTCACTCTTGGAAGCTTATAGTGGGTCAATTTCAATGTAATGCCTAAACATATACCCTGGAAGTATTATAGCATATCTAGGGTGTTTTAAAAAGTGAACATAATGAATTAAGTCCATCTTAGTAAGAGACATTATGGTACTTAATGTAAAAGAAATGGGTTAATGGGTAATTTAGCATGGACATACATACTTAGATGTGAACTATGTATAAGAAATTTTTGATATGTTGCTTGCATTTATGAATGTGATGTGAGGGGAATTGGTAGAAGAAGTATCCCATTTGCTTATGAATTTTGTTGGTTAAATTGGATGCGTTTTTGTGTTGCTCTTGTATGATAAGATTAAAGTTAGTTGATTTGGGATATGTACCTCGTTGAATGAATAGGTTCCACTAAATAGATTTCTGTAATTTGACCCTATATTGGCATGTAGACCTCCAAGTTGGATAATTCCAATTGAAGATTAAACTAGATACATATGTCTAAAACTTTCATGAAGGAACCGAAATTTGATTCTGCCTTTAAGAGTTTTGAATTCTGTTTTGAAGTTGAGTTCTGGCTACTATCCTTATTTCGAACAACTTGTAGTTTTTAGGGTATAACAACTGATATACTTAACTAAATTGCATGAAATTTATGCCATTAGAAACTTAAGATATAGGGGAATCAAATAAATTGATAAGATTATACGCCAATGTGGGAATTAAAGGAAGAAGAAGGATCAATATCCAATTTTCCTAAAGTCAACTTATGGATCAATAAGATTAAAGCACGTGTGTCTAATAGAATTGTAACACATGGTCCAATATAATTTTAACACATGGTCTAATAAAATTGTAACACGTGATCTAATAGGATTGTAACATATGGTTCAATAGGATTGTGACATATGGTCTAATGGGATTGAAATATATGTCTAGGACTAGAAAATTCATGAAAAAGCATATAGAGAGGGGAGATGGACGAAACTTTGATGGCTTAACTTCAGATTTTTCTCCTCTCCATTTCACCTTCTTCATCCCATCATTTTTCATTTGGTGATTTAAGTAAAACCAAAGGGGAATGGAAGGAAACGCGTTAAAAGAACTAGTTTGCCAATTTTAAGGTTTGGGACTTCACTTTGTTAATTTCAGTATTTGTGTACATTTGAATGTGAAAAAAGATTCATTTGGATGTGGAATGGTTTTTTTTAGAATAGATGTGGAATGGTTTTTGAGATGATACTTTGGTGCTATTTTGGTGTCATCTTTTATAGAATTGGTTGAATATGACACGAGAGTATTATGCAGTAGAACTCTGTCTAGGATTTGTTTGAGTTAGTCACATTATTTGATCATAAATCAACCTACAGACCTCCAAATTGTGTGATTTTAGTTGTATATGAAACCTAAGATAGAAGGGACTCTGACTTAATTATGGCTTTATGACTTTGGAAATTAAGATAAAAAAGGTGGCATGATGCTACCCCTATTTTGGAGCAGTTTGTGATATTTTGCCTATATCTCATCATTTAGAAGTCCAAATGGTCTGATTGTTAGTGCTATAGAAACGACAGAGATATAGAAAAAAAAGTCTAGAAGATCTCAAAACCCAGTTCTGACTTTTTCCATATGGATATTAAGGAGCAAATAGTGGTACAAATGGAGAGAGTGTTTGTCATGATCGTGACATTGTTTTTGTTTCCGAGCATCTTATCCAAACCTTTATGAACGTGTATGAAAATTTTCAAACACCTAGAAATAAATGAAATAGGACTTACTACATGTGAATTAGAAGACTGAACATTGGAATACAAGATTAAGCATAATGCATTCTAAAGAAAATTTACATATACATAAGTGATTTTTATGCATATTCATTACTCATATGTGTATAGTATGATTATACAAGTGTAATTTTGATACCCTTCTAGTAGTGGTAAGCCATGAATGCGTGTATGAATGCAAATAAATGTTTTATGACTTGAAATGTATATCAAATGATTTGTTAATATATGAATTATGAAATTGGCAAATGGTTAAAAGAAATGTCACAATGCTTATCTATTGTCTTGCTGGTGGATATATAACATGTCTATAGGGTTACTGTTCAGCTGCTACAATTTGATATCTTTAGATATCCACAACACTCGTTATCCACACACATAAAAAATGTGCAGACTTAACACAGAAAGGAAACTTAACAATCATAAATAAGAAATACAACATGACAAGATGAATAATTGGTATTGATGAGCATTTGTATTGGTTGTAATGATGAATTGCAATGATGTGCAATTATATTGATAATTTGTATCAATGAGCGTTGAATATAAATATTTGGATTATAAATGTGCATTTTCGGTATATAGAAAATATGTTGAAGCATATTTGCATTTTGTACTTTGTTTAAGTATGTCATCATTATTTACATGAGCATTGAATATCAATATGTGGTTCATGAATGTTTATGGTATATGAGTTGTGATATTTCTGAATGTATGTGCTTGACGGATGGCTGCTGTGAGTAGTCGTCCAAATTAAATGTTTTCCCCATTAAGCTTTCAAGCTTAGCACAGGTGTTAATCGTTGGAGATCCAAGTCATAGAAGTGAGGTCCGGGAAATCTACAAGGACCAAGATCAACAGATAGAAGAAAAAATATTTTTGGAATGTGTTTTTAGTTACAGATGATTGCACAAGTAATAAAAAAGGAAAATTGTATGCTTTTCTTTTGGATTACCATGTAAATGTAAAGATGTATTACTACTGTTAAATGATAATGTTAAGCATTGGGAAGTTTGTAATGTATATACGTATAACATTAAATAGAATTGTATACTTTGAATGTGTGTACATAAATTTGGTTGCTATGTGTGTGGATGGTTGTAGGTTCTGTATAGGGGTGTTACATGCAAAGTCTTCATTTAAGTATGGAAGTTGTTTGTTTGTTAAAGATCTCAAGGCTTAGTATTCTAGGTGTCCTACGCACGTGTGTGGTTGAAGTTTATTTCATTTATAGTGCTCGTATTATTTGGTTTAGGTGTGTTGCGTACCTACGATATTTGTTCTTTCTTTGTAATTTTCTCAAATTTGTCAAATTAATAAAATCCTTTTTAATTTTTCAAAGAAAAAGTGAGCCCATCTAAATTGGGCTAACTTGTGTTGAACTCATAATTAATGAAAAGCCATTTTAGTCATTCTACAAATTTCCTTGTATTAAATTTTGTCAACCTAATTATGCTACCAATATAAGGTTTTATGTGAGTTTGGAGAGAATTAAACTAGCGCTGAGTTAGACATCTTAACAAGAAAATTTAAAATAATGAATTATAAATCATATCTTTATATATAACTCAGGTCATCTTTATATCCACTTTCAAGGTTGAATTTCCAACATTTCCCTTAAGAAGTGAATCTATTCATTTAAATCATTTCATTTCATAAAATTACTGTTCTTTAGATTGAATCTAATGAATGGTAAATTTCGACCACGTCTAAAAAAAAGTTGGATCAAGTTAAAGTGAATAGTAACTTCTCAATTGAAAATCTTAAGCTAATAAATTATATATGTAATTTTTATATATAACTCGCCTTATTTTTATATCCTCTTGAGTAGAAAGCAACTCTATTTACAAATTTGCAAGATAACATATTATTAAAATTAACAGTACAATGAAGTCAAAATTATAATTAAAAATTAATGATATAATTCGATTTCATATTTTTTAGTTAAATTCAAAAGATTGGGGGATCCTTGCTTAGACAACATTTAATAGGATCCTATAAATGTTGGAGATTAAGTAATCCCCGCTTTTTTTACGCGGGACAGGTGATAGCATCCGTCCGACGTTCCACTAACATTTTACAAAATAAGCATGAAATCTGCTTGTTATAAAATGATTTTAAAAATGGAATATAATAAAATTGGGAGTTTTCCATGTTGATATGTAGTGTGGGCCTTTCCGTTTACTGAAAAACAGAGTTAGTTAGAAACTTGTAGCCCAGTCCCATTGATCAAAAGGAAAAACAAGACGAAAACTTAGGCTAGGGTTTGCTATATAAAACCCTCCAATCCTTCTTTCAACTTCTATTGCCGTCTCCTACTCCTCCGCCTTGGTAATTCCTCTTTCTGGAATTCGATTCAGTTTTATTGATTCGATTTGAGCTTAATCGGTTGGGCAAGATGCAGAACGAAGAAGGACAAAACATGGATCTCTACATCCCCAGAAAATGGTACTGCTATTTTGTGGTGTTCAAATTTATTTTTTTTTCTGTTTACGTGTTTTAAACCTTGTTGGTTTTGGTTATTGCAGTTCTGCGACGAACAGGCTGATCACCGCCAAGGACCATGCATCTGTGCAGATTAATATTGGACATTTGGATGGCAGTGGCCACTACACTGGCCAATTCTCCACTTATGCTCTCTGCGGTTTCGTCCGCGCCCAGGTCCCCTTTTTTTGCCCCCTTTTCTCATTATGACTTTAACTACTTGATTTGATTTAGTTTTTGTCATATCCTTATTCTGTGCGGTTCCCAAGTTCCAATTTTTCCATTGAGGCTTTTTGGTTTTATCCGTATCCACTCCTATTGCTACATATTTCTCAACAGAAATGTTTTCTGTAGAAGTTAGGCTTGGATGATTAGCTTCTGCTTATTCAAAGTTTTATATATCTTGTGTAAGGATTCAACATGATGGTGTTTATAACTGTATCCTCTTTCTTCTCTGGCTCTCTCTGTTTGTTTTTTTTAATAATACGTTTAAGATGTGTTGAATGTTTGTATGCTCATCTTGGTCTTGAATTTGCCAGGGTGATGCTGATAGTGCCCTTGACAGGCTCTGGCAAAAGAAGAAAGCTGAACTTCGCCAATGAGAAATTGTGGCAAGCTTGTTAAGGACCTGCTTAAGACATCGTCATTTGTGTAGAGAGAATATCATATCAATTATTCGAATGCTTTTTTCATTTTTGGGAATGGATTATCCTATTGTGGTCAACTTTGCATCTACTTTGACCTTTTTCACGTTGGAGCCACCCCCTTTCTGCCACTATAACACCTCCATTTCTATTGCTTTTGAAGTTTTTGAAATTTGGGCTGCTGTAATTTGGCCTTTAGCTTCATAAACCTGCACCGGCCGACTCCTTTCGCAACGAAATATTAGATGAGGTGATACTTGAGAGAATGCGTTGGGTTGCTTAAGCTCGGTAAAAAAGTAAGGGAGCCAACTAAGCGGAGCATTTTGTAGGTTATGCCATTTATTTTGATTCCATTATTTAAGGGGAGACCTGATTATTGGTTTAGCCTTTAGACAGAGCAACCAAATCCCAGACTTGTTGAAAATGGGCGAATCGAGGTTTTAACTAGTTTTAGGGATGGCGACGTGATTGGTCTGGTATGTGCTTGAAATGTTAAGCATAAGTAAATTGAGGGTGTCACCGAGCATGTGCATGAAATTGAAGTTCTTGTTGGTTTGTGTTGATCAAGTTACGCTCTAACATGGGTATACTATAAGATTTAGGGAATAATTCTTGTTATAAAACTTGGATGAACGATTCATTGGCAGGGTGAAATGCATAGTTCTGGTTTGCCGGGAATAATCTATCATCTAAAGAGGTCCATTATTGGGCTTAAGAGTAGAGAATATGGCCTTTACCCAAGTAGACTCAGGATTGTAAGTTCAAGTCTACTCCGATTTAAAATGGTCTTTACCCGAGTAAACTAAGGATGGTAAACTAAGTCTACTCTGATTTAAAATTAACATGTGGGTTGATTATGTTTTAGGTTAAGCTTAAGTTGGAGGTCTGGTCCAGTTTAATCATGTTGTTTTGGTAAAACTAGCTAAAATGATATTTAGTCTACTGGTTTTCTGACTTGTGAACTAAAATAATGTCATTTTTGTCTAAAGAACTTACGTAATAAAATAATGTCATTTTGATTATTTAAACTAAAATGACATAATTCTAGTTTTGGCATGAATTTGATCGGGTTGAGCTCAGACTACAAATGCAAGGAATTAAGTGGTACATCCTTAAAGTAAATAACCACTAGGCTTACAGGTAAAATTCCAATGGATAACTAGAAAATTTAAGTAACGTTTTTTCTATGTTAGAGTAGGCAAACTTGCTCTTTCTTATATTTAAAGACAAAAAATGTAAATTAGACCTTTAATGTCTTCGTCAAAATATAAGTTTAATTATGACATTTTGAAGTGTTTTAAGTAAACTTTAACATTTATAAAATGTTCAAAATAAAACTTGAGTGGACAGAAAAAACAAATAAAGTTAAATTTTCGTTTATTATGTATCATTTTATCACAAGTGACTCAAAATTTAAAAATTTGATTAGATATGGGCTCACTATGCTACATGGCATAATGGAGCTCACATATCAATATAAGTTAAATTTTCTTAATTTTTATTGTAAATTCATAATTAAAACTATTTAATTATAATTAATCATAATTAACTCATTGATTTAATTAAACAAAATTCTCTTGTAAAGAACCATAATTCTCAATAAAAATCAATTCCTAATTTCTTCCAACCTCTAAGCAATAACCCAAAGAGCAAATAAGAAAAAGAATGGGCAATGGGCGCTTTAATAAGAGAACCAATAAATGGAAAAACCATTAAGATATAGGGAATAAAACTAAAAAGGAGATAATATATGAGGAGCAAAAAAAGCAATGAAGATGGCCAGTAGAAGTAAAAAATTGTGGAGAGTAGAGGAACGAAAGAGAGAGAAAAAGAGCATGAAAGGGAGAAGACTTTATACTTTTATAGATGTCTCTACCTTTTCTTTGAATTGTCAAGAACACAAACATTTACTTTATTTCCTACTACTTTCTGTTTTAAAGCAAGCTTCTCCAACTCACCGTAACACACGAAAGAAACACTTGTCCATTATAATATCTGCTTCTAAAATTCTCGATAATTTCTCATTTTTGTTCCTGTGCTGGAGGTGATAATTTAGTTCAGTATTAGGGGAGCATGTTAGGGTTTGGTTTAGATTAGAGAGTCATCACAAGAATAAAAACATTTTTTAAGAATTTAAATATAATTCAGTCAATTATGAACAAAATTGTGCACACAAAATGCTCTCTAGCTACAACATATTACACATGGCTTTTAGCTCTCTGTTAACTCCTTTGGCCTTTGAGACATTATCTTCTTCAAGCTACCTAAGATCAAATATCATTTTGATGCTTATTTCTTAGTAGATCTTCATGCTAATGTGAACAACTTTAGGGCTTTATATCTTTCTTGTGGTTGCGTGGTTTCTTCATCTGTGTTCCTGAAGTTCCTTCAATACTCTATAGAAGAGTTAATTCATTCCTCCCCTACATTATTGCTACTGTAGGTACTGTGTATAACCTTTGGATGTATGGCTAGCTTGCATGATACACTATTAAATGATGCTTAGTTCATGTTCCTTTGTTGAATTGATGTTATGTTCAAAATCACTTCCTTTGTAATCTTTGCTTTCTACTTTACTTACTTCTTACATGACATGAAGGGCGATGGTATTCTCCATATATGTATTATTTCTTTATTGTATTTTGTTTGTCTCTGATGTTATGTTCAAAATCACTTCCTTTGTAATCTTTGCTTTCTACTTTACCTACTTCCTACGTGACATGAAGGGTTATGGTGTTCTCTATTTATGTATTATCTCTTTATTGCATTTCGTTTGTCTCTGATGTGTTATTAACTACTTTCTTATGAATGTTCACAATTGTAATTGACAAATTTCATGTATCTCTTAATTTCATTTTGAAAATTCTTCTACTTCTCTCCAACCATATGCCATATACCACATTTTTTAGTGTTAGTTTAGACATTGTCGAGTCCATATGCTTATTTTTATTATTTTTGTTGCACCAGTAGATAAGGGCTTACTAGTTTGAGGATGGTATATGGACCTTACATAGGCTTTTGATTTATGCCTGTACTCAGGATATGTATTAGCATTCAAACAATAAGTGATTTATTGTTTCGTACTTATGACTGCACATAATTTGAGGAACTTCTTTAGCATTGTGCTTAATTTCCCCTTTATAGCTAGCCATAACACAATTGAATTTCTAGGATAGGCATATCTATATTAGACTAGTCTATGCCATGAGACCTCCTTTCTTGTACTCTTTAAAAGCCCCCATTTGGATTTATTATTAAAGTCTCTTTGCTTATTATTTTTCTAGTTGATATGGGATTAGCTAGACAAATAGGGCTTGATTACAGTTCAACCTTGCAAGGGCATTTCAATGCATGATTAAAGCTTGTTTAACTAAAGCGTCTTCAAGAATTAACTTCCTAAGAGAGTTGGGCTCTTAGACCTCATTAAGAGGCCCAAAAATAGTCCATCTATCAAACCAAAAGGAAGTATTGTTACCATATCATTCATTATATGGTATTCAAACTCTCCTATGAACTTCTCCTTTAGCTTGAATAAGTTAAGTATGGTCTATGAACACTTAGGTTTAGGTTTGGAGAGTTAGAAGTTTTGGTTTTTGATGTACTATTCATAAATACAATGTACCCGTAAAGATTTTTTAGCCACTAGAATCCTCCACACTCTCTAGAGTATCAAGACTTGACTCATGATTTTGTTAGGTTAAATGCCTAACCCTTCCTCCTTTTGATCTTTGCACACCTTGCTTTTCGCCATATACTTTCCCTCAACATTACCTTTCTACTTTTTAATAGTTGTTCTATGCTCTTTGAGATGTTTTTTAGTAACTAGATGTGAGAGCACTTGTTGGACCCCGATCTTTGAGTGAAATTTGAATTATGAAAATGAAATTTAAGGAGTGCTTGGTGAATGTATTGTATAATAGATTGCTTAAAATTTAAAGAATATTGAGAAGAAAAGAAATGATTTGATTTTGATATCTTTGGGGTTTTGAGTGGATTGGTAT
>JANZLF010000006.1:20613228-20632086 GCA_026546835.1 Erythroxylum foetidum | reverse complement strand
ATTCGTTTCGCTCCGATGATGCGATTTGTATTCCGATTAGCGATTTCTCGCTTTTCGATTTTCCGTTTTTCCGTTCCCTTTTTCGGTTGGGATCCGGTTCCCAGATCGAGTCCCAACAGCACTAGTATTGTAGGTTGTTAAATATTGCTTTTTTAAATTGGTATCTACTAGTTATGGAATGAGAGTTCCAGGTAGAAATCTTAGAATTTATCATCTATAAGAGTGGTTCAAAGTCTATAGATGAGGGTCTTTTAGTAGTTATTAGGACCCCTAAATAGGGAAAAGGAGAGGTTTAGAAGTCTTGATCCATGTTAAACTGGCTAACCATCCTACAATTCCACTAGCACTAGTAGACACAAGAATGATACTTCTATATTTATTAATGACCATCCTAAATAAAGATTTGAATGTTTTAAAAGTTGTCATTCGTAAACTTATAAAGTTAGGATCAACTTTGGAAATCATCAGTAGAAAATAAACTCACAATCCTCATCCCTTTTGCATTTAGAATGAAATCTAAAATTGTGATCCCTACTGGTCATGTTTTTGATTAACCTCACTAACACCTCCATTGCCAGTATGAAGAGATAAGGGTATAAGTGATCCCCTTATCTCAGACCTCTTGCACCTTTCACCAGCTTAGTTGGCTCTATATTGACTAGAACTCTATATGATACAATAGTGAAAAATTGGGATATCCAGAATGAACTAATTCAAAAAGCCAAATGCTTGTAGTGTGTTAAGCATGGAATTTTAATATAAGAAATCATATGCTTTATGAAAATCCATCTTCAAAGCATAATTTGTGCAAGATTTCTTCCTTGAGTAGTTTTTTAGAAACTCCATGACATTAAGAATTTTGTCTCTTTTTCAGAAACTCCAAGACATTAAGGATTTTGTCTCTTACATATTTACTCTTACTGTAAGCACCTTGAGTGGAATCCACTAAATGAATTAGGGTTGGTTTCATTCTTTCAGCCATTACTTTTGCAATCACCTTGTAGATAGTGTTAAAACAAGAAATTAGATGATAATCTTCTAGGGATTTTGAAGATTGTAACTTAGAGATGAGGCATATGTTGCTTTGTTGAGCTCTTTTAGCATTTTTGCATCATTAAGGAACTTTAGCACAACATTAATCATCATTATTTCGGTATGGAAACATTTCTTTTGAAAGAAGTTTACATTGAAACCATTTGAGCTTAAAACATTATTAGGGTTAGGAGGATAAGATATTTCCACCTCAGATGCATCAATAGGTTTGACAAGATCATTCTAGAGATGAACAAGTACCTGATCCTCAATAAAGAACTAAAGGATGGATATTAATGAAGAATCCTAGTAATACATTTTGTTGACTTGATGAATAAGTTGTCTATCTCTTGGTGTGGCTCCTTTTGGAAAGTTAGATTTCTAGTATCTTATTTTCTTAAGGATGTAATTTTATTATTGTTCATTCTTACCTAGATTAAACTATAAATGAATTGTGCATTCTCCAGGAGTACAAATTACTCAAATAAAACCTATTTATATCTAGTTCTTAAAACTCATAATCTAACTAGCCTTATTGACCATAGACCTATTTCATGTTGTAATAATATCTATAAGATTATTTCAAAAATACTAGCAAATATGTTGAAGCAGTCTTTGCTAAAAGTAATAAATGAATGTCAAGAATCCTAAATGCTTGGAAGAAGTATTAGGGACAATATATTTCTTGCTTAGGAGCTTTTTTGAGACTATAACACCAATTAGCATATCAATAGTTTTGCCCTTCAAATTGAATTTTCCAAGGCCTTTTGACATAGTGAGCTAGAAATTTCTCATTACTTCTCTCTAAGCATTAGGATACCCTAGCATATTCATCAAATGGGTTTATGATTATATCTCCATAGTTTCATTTGTAGTGCTAATCAATAAACAGCCTTCATACCCATTTAGAGCAACAAAAGGTTTCAGACAACATGATTCATTGTCTCCTTACCTCTTTGTAATCACAATGGAGGTATTATATAGTATTACTGATTTGAATATTTCCAGATCTCTTAAATTCAAATTTCATCAAAGGTATGGAAATCTAAAGATTTCAAAGCTTTCATTTTCTGATGATCTATTTATGTTTTATGATAATGATCTCATATCATTTAGATTATTAATATAACCACTAGAAACTTTCAAGGAAATCTTAGATTAAGTTTTAACCAAACAAGATTTCTACCTATTTTCCTACACATAATTGGTCAGACACTACATCTTTGATATCCACAATTGGCCTGAAGCTCCTACAAGTCCCCTTCAAATATCTTGGGTTTCTTATCCAAACTAAGAAGCTCAAGGGGACAAATTGTGGACCATTGATATCATCCTTTGAAAATAGGATATCTCTATGGTGTAACAAGTACCTTTCTTATGGAGGCAGATTACAGTTAGCAATATCAATTTTTGTAAACTTGTATATCTACTAGTGCTCCCATCTTGCTCTACCAAAGAGTACCTTGAAGATCATGACATAATGATTAGGGAATTTAATTGGAATGGCAAGAATACTAAACATGGAAAAACCTATAAGGTTAAAAGGAGTATAATTATTCTCCCAAAGCAACATGAAGGTCTTGGTATTGTCTTTGCATACAGAATGGCTAATGCACTTACGACTAAGAGGCTTTGAGGAATTTGTGTTAAAAAGGAGAATCTTTAGGTTAAATGGTTTCATATGTATTACCTTAAAGAGGAGAGCTTATGGATTGTTAGTTGTATATCTTCTCAATCTCATACGTTCTAAAAACTTAAGAACTAAGTTATTTATGCATGCTTATATCAAGCAGGAAAATTGGAGATGACATAAACACATGCTTTTGGTATGATAATTGACATCTAATGGGTCCTCTATTTCTCACACTTAATTTCCAGTGCTTAAGGGGTATGTCCCTACAAATACAAAAGTTCAAGCACTAATTCAAAATGGTAACTAGATATGACCTTTCCACTCACTAAGAAGTTCCTATAATATTGTGGAAAGTATTTCAAGATACCAACCCAATTAAATTCACACAAGTAGTATGCAATGAGAACTTGATAAATCAAGGACCTTCATAATAACTTCGTACAAGAAATTACTATTAAGATCCCCTGAGAATTTTATTAACTACAAATTCATATGGAATACTAGTATATCACTCTCTTATTCATTTAATCAGTAGTTGGCTTCCCTTCAAAGGCTAGACACAAACATAAATTCTCCGTCCCTAATCCTAAGAGTGCACTATATGATCTTTCAATGGAATCATATAATCACTTAATTTTTGAATGTGTCTATACCAGCCTCTTATGGAATTATCTTTTGTTGTTATTTAATCTAAATGGAACCAATCAGGGATGGATCTCTAAATTACCCCAAGCAGCTAAAACCAAATTCATTGCTAAAGGGGATCATAAGTTATTCAAGGCTGGACTTGCTTTGCTTGTCCATCATATATGAAGACTGAGAAATGATAAAATTTTTAGAGATACTGGTATTGAAAGATACTCCAGCTTACAAGTATTTTTGACCAAGCTTACACTAATTGTTTTGACAAGTGCATACAATGATGTAATCTTAATGAGGTTAAAATATAAACTAGACTTGTGAAGTATGTTAACTTCACTGGCAAACTTCTCAAATTAACCTTATTGTAAACTCAAGTTGTTAACTCCTAATCCAAATGTAGTTGGTCTATTTGTTATATATGATTTGTTGAATCCTTTCCATTAATGAATTCCATTTATTACTAAAAAAAAGAAGAAGGATTATAATGATTTGATTCAGACTTAGTTTCTCCTTGTCCTTGGTTATTCAATTGAATCACATATATGCTCTACTTCATCATTCATGTATTGTTTGATTTATTCTAATAAAGTTTTTAATACCACCAAAAAAAATTCATTAGTAGTAATATATTTTTTTATTACAAAAATCATATAGTTAATACCTTACTTGTTCAGCACTCATGTTCATAATTGACTTGATGTCCATCCAATTCTTTGACTTGTAGAAAAATTGAAGTAATAAAATTGGAATTTAATATACAAAAATGTTGTAAATATTGTACTAGACGTAATACTATATTTGATTATGATACAAGATAATATCGACACTAGATAGGCCCTCAATGATGAGGTACACTCGCTTGGTTCGCCTGTGGGGTGGTGCGCCAGTTGAGCCCTCAGAGAGGTATGCCCGCTTGGCCCGCCTACAAGGTTTCCTCGAATCCAAAAAAAAAAAAATGCTTGTCACGAAATGAACATCATAAATTCCCAACCCCAAATTTTGCCATTTAACCTCATAACCCAGAATTATATAGTTAGTGCATAAATCACAAAATTTGTCACAATAACCCACGTCAAGAATTGCTTTAGCCATCTGAAGGTGTACCCCCTAAAATCGTTTAGAATCATTTTTATATTCATAAGGGTACTCTTCAAGAATATGCTCTAATCAGTATGTTCAATAACTATACTTTTAGGGTATTTGGGAAATATCATTGAACACATTGTGTGCATTTAATATCTCATCACAGGCAACACAAAAGTGCATCAGTTTCGCGTGTCATAGGACACAGCTGTTGAAGTAAAGCAAGTGGTGTAATCTTGGAAGCTCAAAATCTGCAAATGGTGTAATCTTGGAAGCTCAAAATCTTCTGAAACTTCAAGGGACTCCCGCATGTGCAGGCAACGACGAAACGCTCCTCAAACGCAAAACTGGAGAGGGTGAGTTGAGATTGAGAGATTGAGCTGAGTTTTTCATATTCGACAAAGAAGCAGAAGCATGCGTCAGGGAGAAGAAGGTAAATCGATTTTTTTTCTTCAAGTTGATACTTATTTGGCTTGATTTTACAACTTAATTCCTATATATTTTGGGTATCAGTAGAGACTAGTTGATACCGGCTGACATCACCGGTACCACCCAAAAAATTAAATCTAGTACTAAGATCTGGCACTAATAATTGACCGATGAACGGTGAATATAGTATCATTTTTGCACTGACAAAGTAATTCCATTGTTCAAAGTTAGCTTCATTAAATGGGTTCGCCTTGAGATTAACAATTGATTACATAAATTTAAGTTGGGTTGGTGTGGTGAATCCCTTGTTGATCAAGACGCACAAACAATCTTTCTTGATTATAAGTGCCACCAACCAGAAATCATTCTCGTAGTTACAACTTTCATTCTATTAATTTCTACAATACACAAAAAACAACTATTTCCTTTTTATCCTATTTTTCTTTATAATTATATTTATAAACATGATTTCCAAACCTTAACCACTTTGATCAGATAATTATTTAAATAATTATTAATCAAGAATAATAAAATATTCTTTCTAGTTACTTTAAGTTAAAGAATCTTTTGTTAACTTGCACAATTGTCAATAGTATCGATTGAGGCACTCTACATGTAATAAGTTATAAGTAGCATCAAAATGTAGTAATTCTCGTATAAGACATATTGGTAACCTTAAGTCTAACAACACCCACACTTTTATTAAGTATTTCTATATTTTAGTTGATAAGATTGACCGCTTCTTTCATAAGAAAGAAACACAATATGTGTGATGATTTTTTTCGCTTTTTTAATATCTAATTTTAATAGAGCAATGGCTAATTTTATATGCAAAATATATTTTTCCTATGAATTATAATTTATACATTAGTTACACATAAAATGAAAAATACCTGTAATTAGTTAAGTAACAAAATCAATTACGTGTAGGTATATGTATCAATAAATAAGTACTTTTTAAAGTTTATGGAGCTCAACAAAAGCAATGATATGATAATTTATTTGGGAGTAGAAAAGGTTATTAATGTTGAAGACTTAATTGCATTTATTGGCGGAGGAACAAGAACAATAAGGGTAGGAAGATAAATTGGATTGAAGGAATCTGGTTCTTGATAAAGGGAAATTGCTGAGAAAATAATAGATAGGAATATGTGGTAGTCATGTATGTTTTTGATTTATTGTGAATCATTTTCATCTAATGGAAATGGACCAAAAACTCTACTTCTTATGTCTGTCTTCTTTTCTTTTAGGTTAGGAAGTTAAGTTAGTGACAGTCACTTGCAAGGGTTTATTTAATTTGCTTCCTATGTCAAGTTGAAAGAAGAAGAGCCTGAGCAGAAGTAGCAAATGAAAACTGATCCAGTTGGTTACATGAGGGCTTTTTAGGCACAAAATTATGTAAAATAAATATTCTGCAGTTTCTTCAACCGGACACCTCAATCAAGAATAAGAATAGACACAATCAGATTCTCTTTATGCATATAAAAGCTTGGGATGTCAAATGACCTTCAAGTGCGCAAAAGAACAAAAGTAAATATATAATTTTTGACATGTTCGTTTCAAGAATCTTGATGCTCAACTTTGTCTCGATCCACTGTTGATAATATATGGAGTCCACAACAGTCTAATTGAAGTCTGGTTCAGTCTGATTCTGGTGAAACTTGGCGCTGCTATTTGGATTTATAAGATTGGCCGATTCTGTGTTGATGATTCCTGTAAAGATTCTATCGAGACCCTAGCACTCTCCGAACCTAAATCAAAGCTCGAAAGCTAACCATTATATACAAAAATAATTACATTTTAAATAAAACAAATGATCAAGGTCCAACTCGATATACTGTGACAAAATTTACAGCATAATGAATCAGACAACCAAATGATCATTGACTTACAGTACATAATTTAATTTATCTTTTCTTTCCATATACTTATAAGCTAATATGATATACAAAATATACTTGTATAAATTACAAAATTAGTCCCCATGGACTTACAAATTACAATAATATTACATGAGTGAGCAAGCATTTGGGTTTTCGTCGCTGAAAATCTCGAACGAGTTGGACGACTGTGATGATGAGTAAGAGTCCAAATCCATCGGTGGAGGCTCGCTTGCCATGCCCGGATGCTTAAACGCATATAAAAAAGATCGAGCGCAGTATGATGCATTGTAAGACGGAGTCGGGTTACAGTTTACGCCATACGCTGAAGGGCAATAATAATGTGCATCTTGGTATGCGGACGCATGGTAACTAGGACTAGGAGGAGGTCTATGATTGGGTGGATGTGTAACAGTAACTTGACGTTGACCATGACTATGTGATCCTGTGCCTGCGGATGCATCGACAAAAAGTTCGCCCCCTTGGACTTGGACATTGCTGCTGTTATTCCCTTTCCCTTTATGCCCTTTCTTTTTCTTCTTTTTACCTCCACTGCCACCACAACTCTTTTCAGCTCCATCACTTTCAGCAATCGCAACCTTGTCGGTCGCTGGCGAATGGTTAACAACCGACGGGAAGGTCACTGCTTGCTTCACGTCGGCTTTCAATTCCTTTACTTGTAGTACGCAAGATTTACTGGTTGTTGTTGTTGTACCGACTTCGCCGGTTTTGCTGCTGACCTGATGATAACCATGACCACCATCGCAGCAGTTTTTAGTGGGGTGGCCGCCACCATATGCGGAGGGTTTAGAAACCTCGTGTCCTCGTACCACTTCTGTTTTCACAGTTTCTTTCTCTTTCTCACCGCCACCAATAGCAGCTTCTTCGGTGGTTTCTTGGTCGCTATGTTTATTCTCTTTGTTGTTGTTCCCTTTCCCTTTCTTTTTTTTCTTTTTTTGATCAGATTTTTTATCAGGCCATAACTCTGCATGCTTCCCTGTCTTCACCAGTTTCTTGATCAAAACATCTGCGTCTACGTTTCCTACTACTGTCACCTTCTGTTGTCTCAAATCAATATCTGTAGTATAAACACCTGCAAGAGGAAAAGATCATTGGCCAAGTAAACATACTGTATAGAGAAAATCAAGGAATCGTGCTCGTGATACGGTTAGATATATATTGGCAAAATAAACAACACCCAGATGAGAAAAAAAAAAGTCTTGAAGTTGTGACACTCTAGAAAGAGTGAAGCTGAAATGAAAGAATGTGAATAAAGTACATACCATCTATGTTAGTCAAGATCTTTTTCACTTTCCTCTTGCAGCCTTCGCAGTGAATAGAGACTTTCAAAACCCATGTCTACGGAAAAAAGAGAAGATGTTATTCGAAACTAACAAATGAAACAAATCTCCCCAGAAAGATAACTTCTTTAAATATAATAAGACGATCGTGAATGACCTTGCACTTCAGAGGACGCTCTGCAACTTCTTCATCTTCTTCTTCTATTGCAAGTTCTCTGGCTTCTGGTTTAGTACCTTCTGTTTTTTCCTCTATTTTTACTTGCATAGCCATTAGCTAGAAGCAGTGAGGGTCTGGGTGGTGCTTTGAAACAGGGGAATAGAGGATTTGGGAATGCGTGGGGATTCTGGGAAGTAGTTAAGAGAGGAAGGAATGCATTAGGAAAGAGATGGGTACTTGGTGGAGGAGGAATGGCGAAGCTGCCGATAGATACTATCCTAAATTTAACTTATAATATGCCTTTTCTCCTAACTGAGTACCTGTACCTTTTCACTTCCACTTGTTTTTTCTCTCTTTTTTTCTTCCGCATAAAAATAAAAATAATAACAATAATAATATCAAAAACGAAAATAAAAAAACAGATAGGCCATAAGAATTTTAGCTGTACCTTTTTATTCTCCTTTTCAAAATGCTTGATAAAAGAATTCATAAAACTCGGCAGGCATTTGATGCTTATGCAATTTTATTACAAATTTAATTAAAAACAGTAAAAAGCGGTCGAGATGATAAGAACTTTATCAAATAGATGTCTAATTGTGTTTTTAATTTCTTAGGTTTTCTAATAAGTTCGTAATAGTTTATTTTTGTCATAATAAATTCTAACTATAAGTAACACAAATTTATAGATGAAGGATGTGATCAAGAGCAATTTTTACTGCAGAATAAGTCAAAGTTTTCTAAGTAAATAAATTGCATTAATAACTAACCATAGTTTATATGAAATGTACAAAACAATACATCAAATACAATTTAAGACTATTAAAGTTTATTAAGGTAACAAATGTGTAATATGTTAAGATATGTTAATAATATAACAACTCAGTAGAACTCATTAGAGAAATAAATTTAATTTCAAAAGTGAGAAAAGTGACAAGTTTTGACCTCTAGATATAGGCAACTCTCTAATACTCCCTCCGATTCATAATAAGTGTCGTTTTAGATATATTTTAATTATTCAAAATAAGTGTCATTCTTGACTTTGTATGCATGTTTATAATTTTTCTTCCAAAACTAATCTTTCATTTTTTTTCATCTTGATTATACAGATCACAATTTCAAGACAATTTCTCTCTCATCTTAATTTAAGATGCTGATTACCGGAGTCATGAGGTAATTTTATGGGAGTATTGATAAGGGTATATCTATAATTTCATTAACTTTCTTAATAAGCGTGTATTTTTTAAAACGACTCTTATTATGAATTGGAGGGAGTAGTAAAAACTCTTTAAAGGGTAATCAAATTGCCACTATAAAACTAATTTGATGCCCTTTTCATAAAATTGCAAAAGTAGTTCGATTCTACATATAGCAGCTAATGTTTTTGGATCGTAAGAGCTTTCACTATTTTGTTGCTTCGAAGATAGACATTGAACTGTATAACCAAATCATCATCTAGAGCCACCTATAAATTAATTTGGCATGCCAATCACATTGCAAATACGTCTAAACGACTATGATCGTCACTCGAGGGGCTTCATCTGGAGGAACAATAACGAACCTGGAGAAAGATTGAATTCGTATAGGGTGTTATTAACATAAGATTACGAGGCTGAAACTTTTAGCGAGTGCCTGGTACTGTCTTGGCAAACAAATGTTATAATCTTTATTCCTGTACACATTACGGCCCTGATATAAAACTATCATAACTATTAAGATATATGTTATTATATCTTATTACTTAATTTTAGTCATTATTTAATAATTGGATTTAATTGAATTTATGTGGGACTCTTTCAAAATAAGGTTGATTGAAATTAAAATCTTAATCAAGATGAGATTCAATGTATATCCTATTTTAGGATAATGGTTATCTAATTATTTGTATATGTAATATGGCTAAGATTTTCGTGTCTTATGAGCTGAAATGTTGTCGTTTTTTAGGTCAAAAAATTACAGGTTATATGAGAGAATAGCATTTGGATTTTAAGTCAATTTTGATGATATCTGGCAGCTAATTGTTTCAAGATATTAATATATCTATTGCTGATTTTTTTTTAGTGTGAAGACTATTTGGTGTAGTGGGGAACAAATGGTGGATAGGTCCTTAGTGAATCACGCAACACATGTTGATGGAGTGTATGTGCGTAGCTTTGACTTCCCTATGATGTTATTTGCATGAATTCAACTGCGTTTTATTGTGAATTGATTTTGGTTCTTGTTGCAGCCGTGAGTCTCTTTGGGGTCTAGTTCAGTTGGCATGCTTGTGGGCTGAAGGATATTGTGTAGGAGCTATAGATTGGGTGTGTTGTATGTGTCTCGCCTTATGCGCGTGACTCCTTCCTTGCATTGTTTTTGTTTGGTTGTAGGTGGTGTGCGAGATGAGGCTATGAGTCTTTTGATTTGGTGATTAAATGGAGATTGAAGGACTTATTCGATTATTTATCATATTAGTATAATTCCATCTTCGACAACAACGTTTGTTGACTGATTTCTTTGTGGCTATAACATCTTGCAGTGGTTTGTTTGCGTGGGCTATTATACTTGGTATCTTCATTCTACAACTACGAATTAATACTACTTTCGTGAATCAGCCCATAGTTTATGGTGAAAACTTTCAGACCTATTTTAGTAGAGTTGAACCTATAGGGGAGTTGTTTGTTGGTTACTTCTCAAGTATTCTCATTTATGTTGAATTTTGTTTAACCACTTAAGTTATTTATTTAGTGTCCTTTCGTTATAAGATGATTGAGAAAAATCCTTTGTTGAGGTTAGTACGAGGCGGTCGTACTATTAGATGTGACATTCTTTCACGTTTAGTAGGAATGAGGGATAGTATCAAGAGTTAAGTGGTGTCGGCTTAATAAAGCCTTGTATAAAACTATTGTCGTTAGTGAAAGAATTAAGTTAGGTAAAGACCCCGCAGATGTAGGCAAGGTATGTTAAAATGCATTAACAAATATCAATGTTGATTTATATTTGTTCGTTTAACTTTTTTGTTTTTGATTATACTAGAAACGACTCCGTCAAAATCTGAAAGTTTACGACACTACTACACCCCTATGGTTTTTTCAATTGGTGTTAGAGCAAGATTATCGAATCAGAACTTGATACAACAAGTTAGCGTAGATCCTTGTTTCGCAATTATAATTATACGAAAAAGGGTATCAATCAGCAGATCACCGTTATTAAATGGTTCAACTTATCTTATGTGAAATCACGAATAAGAGTATTCATTCAGGCACAAAGAACAAGAGCATGAAGCTCAGTTTTAAATGGTTGGGCACATCCAGTGATGACTAATGAAAAGAGAAATGCAGTGCTTAAAGATACATCTGAGTGGATAAGGGATGAAGAAGAGAGAGCATTTGGAAATTTTCAAACTATGCATGTCATCTTTAGTGCCATTAATGAAGGTTTCTTTTCAATGATATCAGCTTGTGAATCGGTGAGAAACGTGGGACACTTTGCGGACTATACATGAAGGATCGAAATATGTGATTGCTTCAAAACTTCATATGTTGGTTGTAAGATTTGATTGGAGACTTATATGAGAGACTACGTGACATAGCAAATCAAGCACATCAACTCGAGAAAAAGTAGCAAATCAAGCACATCAGCTCGAGAAGAAATAATCTAACCTGAAACTGGTTAAAAGGACATTAAGATTGTTGCTTTTGAGGTTCACACTAAAAATTATAGCCATTGAAGAAGCCTATGATATTACTAAATTGTCTTTGGATAAGGTAATTGAGATTCTTATCAACTTTGAGATAAATTTGTTGAGGGATAATTGAGAAAAGAACCAAGGATTTGCATTGCAAACTGAGATTGGTAAAGTCGTGAATGACTTAGGAGATAAATCTGATGAGAATGAGGACATGGAGTTATTTACAAGAAATTTCAGTAAGTGGTTAAAGAAAGTGAAGAAGGATAGATCCTATTTTAGGTAAAAAAAAAAAGGTGGACACTTATCATATAGTTATTTCAAACGACAAGGGAAAACTCAAAAGGGTGAAAATTCAATGTTATGAGTATCATGGCTTTAGACATATACAAGCAGAATGTGCTAACATCTTGAAAAAGAGAAAAGGGAAGTCCTATATAAGCACTTAGGGTGAGAATGAATTTGGAAATGAGTATGGTAATGAAGAAGCTGTGAATAATGTTGCGTTAGTTGCTTTATATAACAAAAGTTCAGTTACTTGCTTTACAGCAACTAAGAAGGAAGCAACTGATGACGAAAATGTAAGTAAATCAGAAAATTTCAGGAAAACATAAATGAATCAGCTCAAAGCTCAATATCAGATTATGAAAGTGATGACAGTGCTTTAAATGATAAAAAGGAAGATATTTATGAAGCTTATGAGTTAATGTATGCTAAATGAGTCCAAACATGTAAGAAAAATGTGAAGTTGAAGGAGGAAAACTCTACCATGAAGAGCACCATTCAAGATCTTGAAAAGAAGTTGTTATCTATAATAGATGAGCTTAATGAAACAAACTTAAAGCTAGTTAGCACGGAAAAGGGAATAAGAATGTTAAATGGAGGTATTGAAAAACTAAAAAAGTTATTGGAAATTGGTAATACTAAAGAAGACCTTAAAGAAATTGGCTATAGAGGTGAATATCTCAAGTCGAATGATGAGAAAATTGGTACAACCAGATATGTTCCAAGGAGAAATCTTAAAGAAAAATCGGAGGTCATACCTATATGTCACTTTTGTGGAATAATTAGGCACATAAGATCGAAATGTTACAAGTTGTTACAAATGATATTTCAAAGGGGTCAAAACTGAAATTTTAGACACTTTTCATTAAATTTTTAGTAGCAACCTATGTTATCGAAACACTCTTGGGTTAGAAAGGGTCAAGTATAAGCACAAAGAAGTAGTGAAGAAAAAATAAGAAATTGTCCAAATTCACAATTAGTTTCTACTTTTGAAAAAACTGCTCAGACTGAGAATAAATCAGTCACTTCAGATGAAGAAATCAACCAGATAATTGATGACTGAGATAATATGAAGAGGAATAAGCCCAAATTTGAATTTCTTCGAGGGACACAGGGACCGTGTGCTTTACAGTTTTGAAGTATAGTTTGACGTTATTTATTAAAAACAAAAAAAACAAAAAAGAGGTCGAAGGAGTTATTGTTTAGGGATTTTGAGTTTTTATTTATGAGTTTTCTAAGGTTCAATTGATTGACGTGTACATGAAGCTATGCTTGATGATGGAGTTTATAAATTTGATCAGTGCTATGCTTGATGATGGAGTTTATAAATTTGATCAGTCTTATGAAGATGGAATTGAAGTGAGTAATGATATAGTAGCATATGTAATAATTGGTAATAAATTGCCATCTTAGCTTCTACTATTGCACTACGTGCATATGATTCTTCCGTTGCACTATTACTATTTTTTATGCTTCTTTATTCACTAAGATTTTGCATTGAAGGCATTCTTCATTTTGGCATTGTTTTGTCTCAAATGGTAGATATCAAATTGTTTTTTGTAACTGTTTAATTTAGGGGGAGATTTTAATGTATCTTCATAAATATTAGTCTTACTTTTTGGCATCTTTTTGTCCTAGGAGGGAGAAATTTGGATGATTGGATAATTATTTATTATTGTTTCTTTGGAGGTTCTTTGGAGCTTGTCCTAGGAGGGAGAAATATGGATGATTGGATAATTATTTATTATTGTTTCTTTGGAGGTTCTTTGGAGCTTGATATTTAATTAAGGGTGAGTTTTTTTTGTTGACAGGAGGAGTTTTGATATGTGACAAATAATGCCAAAAAAGGAGAGATTGTTAAGATATATGTTATTATATCTTATTACTCAATTTTGGTCATTATTTGATAATTGGACTTAGTTGGATTTATGTGGGATTCTTTTGAGATAAGGTTGATTGAAATTAAAATCTTAATCAAGATGAGATTCAATGTATATCCTATTTTGGGATAATGGCTATCTAAGGAGATTTTGGTTGATTATTTGTATCTGTAATATGGCTAAGATTTTCATGTGTTATAGGCTGAAATGTTGTCATTTTTTTAGGTGAAAAAATGACAAGTTATATGAGACAACAACAGTTAGATTTTAAGTTAACTTTTGATGATATTTAGCATCTGATTGGTTCAAGATATTAATCTATCTACTGTTGATTTTTCTGGGTAGAACAACGTGACTCATGTGCCTGTTACTTGGTGACGTGTGTGAAGACTCTTTGTTGTAGTGGGAAACAAATGTTGGATGAGTCCTTAGTGAATCACGCAACACATGTTGATGGGTGTATGTGCATAGTTGTGGCTTTTCCTTTGATATTTGCATGACTTCAGTTGGGTTTTATTGTGAATTGATTTTGGTTCTTGTTGCAGTCGTGAGTCTTTTTAGGTTCTAGTTCAATTAGCATGTTTGTGGGCTGAAGGATATTGTGTGGGAGCTGCAGATTGGGTGTGTTGTGTGTGTCTCTTCTTGTATGCGTGACTCCTTCATTACGTAGTTTTTGTTTGGTTGCAGATAGTGTGCGAGGTGAAGCTATGGATCTTTAGATTTGGTGATTAAAAGGAGATTGAATGAGTGATTCGATTATTTATCATGTTAGTATAATTCCATCTTTGGCAGTAACATTTGTTGACTGATTTCTTTGTTGTTGTAACATTTTGGAGTGGTTTGTTTGCGTGGGCTGTCATACTCGGTGTCATCGTATTGTAGCTGTGAATTAATATTGCTATTTTCGTGAATCAGCCCATAATTTGTTGTGAAAACTTTCAGACCTGTTTAAGTAGAGTTGAACCTATAAAGAAATTGTTTTTTGGTTATTTCGTAAGTGATTTTATTTATGTTGAATTTTGTTTAACTACTTAAGTTATTTATTTAATATTTTTTCGTTACAAGATTGTTGAAAAAAATCTTTTATTAAGGTTAGTACGAAACGATCGTACTATTAGGTGTGAGATAGTGTCAAGAATCAAATGGTATTGATTCAATATAACCATGTACAAAACTATTATCGTTAGTGAAAGAATTAAGTTAAGTAATAGCTCTGCAAATATAAACAAAATATGTCAAACTATTTTAACAAATATCCATCTTGATTTATATTTATTCGTCTAATTTTTCTGCTAATAGCGACTACTGTAATATATGAAAGTTTGCAAAACTCCCATAATTTTGTCAATAACATTTTTGCATGCGCTTTTAATGTTTTGAGCACTACCAAAAACCGTTCGGTCATGTCTCCTGACATTAGCATTAATCTTTAGTTCCTTGATTTATCATCAAGTCTGATGCATGTAGCTAGGGCTTGGCAACTCGACTAGACGGGGTCTCTCGTCTCTCTCAGGCTCCGGATAGTGTTTCAGTCTAACTTGGGACGTAAGCTCCAGACAAAACCAAGGGACTTGTGTCACATAAATGCAATGCCTGTCCTTTTAGCTTTGCATGGTCTTATCCGTTCTGACAACATTCCTTTAATCTCAACCGTCCATTAAGTATCATATACACATTCATGTTGTCTCCCGTGCCTCCACCACCCAATTGAAGATGTGACATATGAGCTGCTTCATTGTTGTGCCTTGAGACTGTTCTCTACCAGTGGCAGTGATGACCCTCCATAATAAAATCTCTGACGTATCTCATACTTCGCAAACCTTGAGAAATGAGTGTAGTTAGATATCTATTCTAAATTTATATGTTATTTTCCTCGACTTGACTCGTATTTCGAACACAAAGAAAGTGAGAACGATGGTTAATTACAATACAAGTTTAAGTGATATCATTTTCTTCTAACAAGCTTCACGTGACACGAATTATATAATTAATTTTAAGATTTCATGCGATTTAATAACTAATTAAAATATCAATTAGTATAAAAATAATAAATGCAGTACCATATTTCGTTATTCAAAGTAATATTATATAATTGGTAAATTCTGTTAAGCATAATTGGCTCAAATTAAAGTTTAATCCCTATCTCTCTCTCACACAAACACACATAAATAAATAAAGGTTATTAAATCCTAAATAAATACATACATATATTCAAATAAATATAAATTTTTAAAAAAGAAACGGCGTGGCTAGGCTACTTAATTTTATTCCTCATATAAATTATTAGGTATTTAGCAAAAATTCCACTGGAAATGCTGATAATGGAATTTCCTCGTCAATTCAATTTATTGTTGGATTATTTTTTATATAAAAGCCTTAAACTTTTGCTGAAAGTCATATTCACGTTTGAGCTTGTGGAATATCTCCCTTTTGACTTCCCTTCTGGACAAATAGCAGAGGATAATATGAAGTTGGACCATTCCACAAAGTCCATATTAAATTGCTCAAAATAAATAGTTATTAAGACTCTGACAAACTCTGCCTTTATTTGCACAGTAAATTTGGCAGCTAGAATGGAACGGTAATCGAGAAGTATAAATGACTAGTTGTGTTGAGGCTACGGAGCTATTGCATTTTCTCGGCACACGGGCTTTTACCATTCAGAAACCGAAAGGATTCAATCAGGACTGAAGGTGGAGGACCATCACCTGCTCAGACTCAGCTAACGTAAAACTGTCTAGTCACATTCAGTACCATCCCAAAATTATTTCTTTTCTTTACTAAACCTAAAACAAAACAAACCTCGAGTCGATAAGGAGCTCTATTGATTTAAGTAAGGTCGTGAGTTTGAATTATCTTTATGTATATAGCTGTTTAAAATTTAGGACTAGAGTTTTATCTCTTGTAAGGGACCTATCTAGTTCAAGCGGGAATTAGTCTGAGAGTAGATGACTTAAAGGTGCCTTCCTATAATTGGGACCCTCCTAAGATACCTCATGGGCAACCCAAAAAAATAAACAAAACAATCCCAAATTATAGGTGAATTGGTAAGGGACTCTCCTGATTTAAGTGAAGTCGCGGGTTTGAACCGCTTTTATGTATGCAGCCGTTTAAAATTTGAGATCAGAGCTTTACTTCCCGTAAGAGACCTACCAGACTCGAGCGAAGATTAGTCTGATAATGAATGGCTTAAAGGTGCCTTTCTATAATTAAAACCCTCCTAAAATATCTCGTAGGTAAAAAAAAAAAAACTTAAACAAAACAATTTAACAAGTGTTTAATAATCACAAAACCTCATCATTTGTGTTAAGGCATCGATCGACTCAGCGTACTTGGCCAAATTAGAGGTTATGTACTCTTATTTGATTAATTAACTCTTACCTTATTTTATTAAATTTCATTAATCTAAAACCATCATGCAACATTGAGGAGTAGGAGGTTTAACAGGAATTGCAGGCTTAACCGTTTGCAACATAGATCTGCACGATCCACCAGTAGATTTGCAAGGATCTGACTTCTGATAATCAGACGAACCGAGCACCTTCATAGTAGAAGGCTTTGGTCTGGATGGTACTGTGAGTAGACTATTATGATCGTCTGGATCTGTATCCTCACCAAAAGGAGGATAGTCACGAGAAGGCAAGCATCTGGATCTGGGCTTGGATTTCTTCTTCCTTCTCCTGTGATATCTAGGATCATTGTCGTCTGAATCTGAATCTGGGATGAGACAAATCTCACAATCTGGTTCGCACATTGATGGGTCGATATCCCATACAAAATGTCCACGATGGGATCTTGATCTGCTCCAATGATCTGAATCTGAAATTGTAGACGTTCAGATAGAGTAGGATCATCCAACCTGATCAGGTGCTATGGTCAGTATCACACTCCCTTTATCAAGAGTTGTCAGCAAGGTACCAATCAGTGCAGGTGAAAGTTGTAAAGTAGATGCCTTATTGATATTCTTCCTCTAAACCACTCACTGGTTGAAGGCATCGACTCACCAAAGTTGGATTGCAAGTGTGTATTACTACGTAGCTGTTCCAGTTATCGGAGACTTACACCCCTCAACGCCCTCACTTGGCTACACTGGTCTTACTGCTCACGCCTTTTAGTTTGAATTGACACAAGTTCCTACATGTTACACTAGACTACGAGATAAACTGTTGAGCTACTGTCCAGAGTCTCATGCACAGTTTACTCATGATAATCCTCTATGGAAGAATCCAGACTTTTTCATAAGTCTGCCATTTAAGAAGAATGAGGATATCAATCCCACAAAAGCCACCCATCCAGGGATGAACCCTGACGACTTAAAGCTTGCACAAGATGAGTGTACTGTACTATTGCAGCAAGGCTTAATAGAGCCCACAAAGTCGGATTGGGCTTGCCAAGCATTCTATGTCAACAAGTGTTCAGAACAGAAGCGTGGAAAGAAACGTCTAGTAATAGACTACAAGCCTCTGAATGCGTTCCTGCAAGATGATAATTTTCCATTACCTAAGATCAGTACCCAGGTACTATTCCTTAAAGAAGCTTGCATATTCTCAAAGTTTGATCTTAAAGCAGGTTTTTGGCAACTGGGTATTCAACCAGCAGAACGTTATAAGACTGCATTCTGCATTCCTATTGCACATTACCAATGGACAATGATGCCTTTTGGATTAAAGGTTGCACCATCACTGTTTCAAAAGTCCATTACGAAAATCTATTAGCCTATCCTAAACAGTGCATTGATCTACAACGATGACATCTCACTGTTCTCGAAGACCCATGAGGAACATCAGGCCTTACTTCAAAGATTTTTGGACCTTACACAGCAGTATGGTATTATGCTCTCAGCATCAAAGAGTGTAATTGGTACAAAGGAAA
>JANZLF010000006.1:20564325-20581442 GCA_026546835.1 Erythroxylum foetidum | reverse complement strand
ATTTTGTTTATCATATTCCTATTTTATCATAATCTGATTTTATGCCATGCAATATGTTAATTTTATACTTGTGTTTGCCTTTAAATTATACATTTATTAATCATAACTACTATTCTTATTAATATTGTAACAACCCGTGCAAAGCACGGGGTTTATAACTAGCTATTTCATAAAATCAAGACGCATGGAGAGAAAATGACGTAGCAGCACACCAGCACACTAAGGCCGAAACGACGCAATAGCAGACATAGGGAGCCTTTTTAAACAAAAATGCAGACGTTTAATAGAGGCATCTGCTTTAAAAGAAGAGTGAATAGTAAATTAGACCACAATGTTAATTCTGAATAGTAGCATGGTTGAAGATAGCAGTAGCAAATAAAAAGAGGCAGGCGTGGATAAATGCTTGAACACCGTAGGTGGACAAGAAACTAATTCATAAAATCATAGAACAACAGTGTGGGATAGGGCAGAAGAAAAAGGTCACAACCTCAACATACCTGTTGGGAGATAAGGAGCAGAAAATAGCAGTATGTACAGCGAGAACAAAATGCCATCAAAAGAAAACAAAGTTAGGCCAACATGTAAGCAACGTTTGTGTGTTTCATGTTAGACATTTTTGGCCTAAAAGGGTAATTTTGTCAATGTCTCTGAAATTGGACTAACATTAATTGCAATTTTAGTTTTTAAATAAATTACCGGTTAAATTACGTCATTTGATCCGGATAAAGATAATAAAGTGACCCAATAAATGATCTAAATTAATGGGTCGAAGTTCGGATGAAAAATAGGTCCCGATCAGTGTGGACTGGGTCCATATCGGTCTTGTGATTGGGAAGCCCGATATGGAAGCTATATATATAGGTTAGGTCTTCTGCAATTGCTCATAACAACGTTCACGAGCATAAGATTTTTGACCCGTTAAGGAAGCTCGAAACGCTGAGGAAACTGTAGAAAGGCCTAACCTGTGAGTCGGTGAGCGATTTCCACTAAAGGACCCGGGAGATTCGGAGAGGTTTGGAGCTCGAAATCGGCATCGAAATCCGAGATAGAACCGAATCCAGGTATTCCGCATTACCTTCATTTTTGATCATTTCACGTGATCCTGGGGTACATAATAAGGTCTCCTCTACGTACTAACACGTGGTATCAGAGCGATTACATGATCGGATTGCCGGAAACGAAGGTTTTTTGGTTTTTCCTCTCATTTGGTTTTCCGTTGTTTTTTATTCGTTTTTCAGCTTTTTTGCATGATTGATTGAGTAAAAGTAGAATACATAACGCTAGCTACGAAAAACGGGCCAAACGGAGCGAAAAACAAGCTCCTGGGATGCCGAAAATCGGTTCCGGAGTGGGAGGCAACAGTAGCGCTAGGTGCGAGCGGCAATGGCCCGCGTGTGCAGCGTAGGCACCAATGGGCGCGCCATGTCGCGCGTACAACGCACGCGCGACTCGTGGCTCCCCACCGACCCGCGTGAAATGGCGGTTACGCACGCGCCCATCCAGGCTGTCCACGCGGTCCACACGTGGCTGGGCGGATGGGTGACGCGTGTCGGCGTGTGTCTGGCATGCGCAGCACAGTCACCGCGAGTCCGCGCGTGGTGGCGCTTGACATGCACGCGCCAGACGCATCCGGTGAGCATCTGGTCGCACGCGTGCTGCGCACGCGCCCGTCGCTACGCGCACTGACGCGTCGCCTGACGTCAGCGGTGACGTCATCTGCTGACGTCAGCTACAGTTCCAAGAAAAAAACCAAAATTTCCAAATTTCCCGTAAAGCTTCCCCGGGGTGTTTTGGGTCAGTTTCCAGGTCCGGGAAATTTATAAAGTTACCTTTTTCTATTTTTCTGGATTTATTACATTTGCAATAAATTAAAGTTTAACTCTATAAAAATGAATTAAGGTATTCTGAATTCGATTTTGATTGAATTTTCATGTTTCGGACTTTGTATGAGTGAGATACATGAGGTGTCGTGTTTCAGGTCTCATTTTCAATGTCCGGGATTGCATGAGAATCAATCGGAAATAGGAATTGAGACATTCTGAAGCCATTTTTGAGTGAATTTTTGTGCAATGAACTTGCCATAAGGGAGATACATGACATTGTCATATCTCAGGAGGTCGATTCAGTATCCGGTGACGCACGATAGTCACTCTATTGATATTTTTTGTTTACGAAAGTCTCAAATCAAGTTTTCGGAGAATGTCTTCAGCACGTGTGTGTGACAATGAGATTGTGCATTTGGAGTTTTGCATTTATTAATGTTGCATTGTCACATACAATATGTCCATAAAGAATGTGATGATGAAATAAAGATGTATCCCTTGTGTTTGCGGACTTTTTGGATGCTGGTAAGAATGGAGTCACCAAAGTGGCCTTTTGAAACAGTATTCTGAATTGTTTTGCTTACATGTTGGGGAATGTCTCTGATTTTATGTTTGGTTATTTTGCCCAAAGGTGTTGGCCTTGCATAAAATTTTGAGATGTACATAAAGGCTTTAGATGGAGGAAGGCTGTTGCTCAACTGATCTATTCACCCAAAGGTGGTAGTGTCAGGAGAGTTGATGGTTTATACTCCGATCACTTTTATGTGTGAAAGTCTAATTGTATATATTATGTATTCAGCCCAAAGGTGTTTCATACTATGTGTGATCGGATTTTCAAGAAAGATGCTATCAATGGCTTTAGTATCGTTGATGTCCTACATTTGTGCTGATTTAAAGATCATCATCATGAAGTCAGCTTTCAGTCAACTAAATTAATGTTGCCATTGAAACCCTTGCTGGTTTCAATATAAAGAATTGGACGGGGGATGTTTTGAAGGTTATGGAGATAGCTGTAGTTGAAATGGCCATATAGAAGGGTAAGACATCTCCAATTACATCCATGAGTTGTTAAGCTCATAAAGTAGCCTACAAAGTCTAGGATCGGTCTAACAGATCACATCTGATGACCATTAGGACATCCGTACCTAACTATCTGCAAAGTGAACTTCTGAACACAGATATAGCGAAGAAGTTTCTTGATAAAGTCTCCCTGAGGTACACAGTCTTATTTGGTATTGAGACAAGTGCCTTAATGAAAGTATTATTCTCCATAAAGTATACAGAGGAAAAGGGGAGTAATGGAGTGCTTATCAAGAATAATTCATTTTCACAGTTGGTGAAAATGTTGAGACTTCAATGCTTTGATATCCCATTGTGTTGCTGAGATGTAGAAACTACAGTAGTTACTCCTACAGTCCTCAAAGCAGCTTAGGGGAAGACAAAGATGAAGCTCATTGAGTTCAAAGGTAGAAAGCTCAAATCTTCTCCACTTGCTGAAGCTGGTCAAAGTCAGTTCCAGTATATGTCCTTGGACATTAAGACATAAAGAAACCAGTAGTATGAGGTTTAAAGGGAAGACTGAGACCATCAGGTTACTCTTTGGTTTATCAATTATGAATTTAATTACGATAGTCGCATTAAGTATAAGTGACTATTTAGTGAAACATCTGATCAGGGTGCTTCCACAATGCAGTAGTTCATATCCAGGATGAAGCCAAATAAAGGGAAGGAGGAGCTGATGGTTCACAGCAATAAAGAGGTGGAAGTAATATCTAAAAGGGGTGTATGTACTGAACTTTATAATAAGGTTCATTAGGGTATACACGACACATTTTATATGTGATCTTTTGATCAATTAAGGATATTGAAGGTTGAGGTTTTGCATTTAGTACCTTTGTTATACGATTGTGATTTAATGCAAAACATAAAGATACAACTTTCTTGTCTTATGGTTTGTATAGAATGTGTATTATCTCGGATTAGATATATACTTCTTCATATCATACTAAACAAGGTATGAAGGACCTAATGAATTAGAATTCATACATGGTGTGACATAGAAGTTTAAGTCACATTTCCATAGTTAGGATTGAGAAATTGATCAGGGAAAGCATTTCTCAATTCTAGATTAAGATGATCTGCAACATGTACTGACAATCACAGGGGTAAGTTGGCTAATAAGGACAATGGGGTCAACTCATACTTCTAACTTGTTGAGTTTGATACATAAAGATTTCGGTAGACCTTATACAATTACATATGCAATTATAAATTATTTTGACAATTCTGAGTGATTTTTCACACCAAAGTCATGTGTTCTTGCTTAAAGTCTAAAGATTGAGAACCAATTGAGAAAATTGATTAAGATAGTTAGATTTGACCGTGGAGGAGAATATCATGGCAAATATGATGTTTCAGGACTTTAAAAGTCCGTTTGTCAGATATATGAAGTTAGTTAGAATAGTGACTTAGTTCACTATGACAAGTAGTTCTGAGCAAAATGGTGTGTTGCCAAAAGGCATAGCTATATCCTAAAGGACTTAAAGAAGTCAATGAAGAGTAGAACTAATCTACCTATTTAGAAATTGAAGAACTTAGCCTTGCACACAATCGTGTAAAGGGCTGCCCTACCTCAGTAGGATGCTTAGTATGATAATCCTTATAAAGAAATATTGCATACTCGTTCCATTCATTACTATTCGGTAAAACATCTCAACCACTTAGGGCTACAGATTTTACTGTAAATAAGGAGGGACCAGAATAGTGGAATTACAAATAGTCAAGTTTTTAGAATACCATGTCTATAATGATGGTGGGTCTTTTGACCTTTCGGATGATAGTAAGGCGGATACTACAGTTGTCCCGTATCTGCTTCTTATACAATTAGATCCGGTAGATCTAGATTTTTGTACCGTACCTGTATAGGAATATATAGGAACCCATACCTATGTACATAGAGGGATTCCTAGGGGTATAAGATCTAATAAGGTTAAGTAAATCCACTGGATTGAGATGACTTGCTATCCCATCTGACAATATAGTCTGTCAGGTGTACTAGACTATGTTATTAGACATACTACGGATCCAGTTACTTTTACAGAAGCTATTTCTGGACCCAATACGGATGTGTAGTGGGATGCGATGAATGACGAGATGCAAACCATGAAGTATAGTAAGGTCTAGCAGCTAGTTGATTTGCATCAGGAACTGCAAGCTTGTCAGTTGTAAATAAAGTTTGAGACCTAAAGGAGGTCAGGATAAAGTTCAATGGTTCAATGGCTTGCTCAACTGCATAAGGGTTCACTTGGAGGAAAAGGATAACTTTGTGTTACCTTTTTCTTCGTAACCTCGAACGATACATTTTGAGTGATAAAAGTAATTGTAGCTTATGATGATATAGAGTTACATCAGAAAGCTGTCAAAACCACCTTCCTGAGTAAGAACCTTTATAAATTAGTCTATACGGTACAATCTATAGGGTCCCAGGATCCAGAGAGTATTGACATGGTTTGCGACTTATGCAGATCAATCTATGGTTTACAATAAACCTCCTGAAAGTGATACCTTACATTTGGTGAGGTTATGTCCTCCTCTGACTTCATGGAAAATAAAGTCAATGGATGCCTTTATTATGTAGTTGAGGGGAGCAAGTTATCTTCCTATTACTGCATGAGGATGGTAAATTGCTCACATCAAATCACTTAATCATGTTGTATAAGGATAAGCAACTTTTAGTCAAGAACCTTGACATAAAGGACCATAGTATAGCATCTTCTATTCTAGGTATTCAGATTCACCAGGACATATCTCAACACTCATCAAATCTCTCAAAGAATGCGTACATTGAGTATATGTTACAAAGGTTTAATACGGTTGACAGTAAACCTGTCGTAACACCTGTATCTCACAGTGAGAGATAATCTTTGGTACAATACCCGAAGAATAAAGTCAACAGAGAGATTATGAGGAATGTTACGTATTCTAGTACAGTGGATAACTGATATATGCTTGGCTACTTACTAGATGGGACATTGCAATCACTGTTTGACTGTTTGGTCAATATCTGGTTAATCCAATTATAGACTTTAGGAATGCAGTCTAGTGAGCACTGAGATACTTGAAGGACTTAAGGATTATATGCTGACATATAGTAAAGTCAACAGACTAAACCTCGTAAGGAATTCAGATTTAAAGTTAGCTATGTGTTCGGATGGTCGAAAGTTCACTTAAGGTTACAGTTCAAGTTTGCAGATGGTATAATGTTGTAGAAGTGTGTCATAAAGACACATGTAACTTCCTCGACTAGGCATGCAGAGTGCATGCTAAAGGTGCTACTTCGCAGACAGTTTAACTCAAAAATTTAATTTCTGAGTGGTCTGTAGTCTATTCAGTGGCTAGACCCAACTGGTTTACTGTGACATTCTTTTTACAGTGTTATTTAATGACAACGAAGAATAACACAGGGTCATAGCAATTAAAGATCAATTATTTGGTCATAAGGTGTGATATGAAAAGTGACATTAATGTTTAGAGCATCTAAGGATTGATGAATTGTAATTCGATCCTTTAACTAAAGGACTTCACCCACTTATGTTTATCACACAAGTATACTGTATGGGTGTTATGACGTCGTTAGACACCTACAATTTAAGTATTATGATAGTATGATGATCATTGATAAAGATGATCATCATTTATCCTCAGTATTGCGTGTCATCATACATCGTCATAGTACGTGTGAAAGTCTTAAGATTTGTGTCAATCTTAAGCATTTGAAGGTCATTGGGTATATATACAGATTGACCTTATGCCTATGTCATTTAGACGCATACAGTTTAACATAGATATCTATAAAGTTTGACATGACGTAGGGGGATATAAGTTTTTAATCCCATAAAGGTTCTCTAATGCAATTTAGCATTCAGTTGGAAAACATAAAGGTTTTCTCTAATGCTGTTTAGCATTTGGTAAGAGAAAACATGATTTCTCTAATGCAGTTTAGTACATGTGGTTTAACATAAAGTTGGAGAAATTGAGACCTACAAACGAAGATGATACAATTAGATCATAAAGGTATCATCGTAGTTTGTCACACTCTATTTTCCCGTTTAAGTTTGTGAGGTATTAGGTATTCGTGATTGTATTGGATCTGTGTCACATAGGACACATGCATCTGATGCCTTTCGGTACTGAAAGCCTTGCGGGACTGAATGATGGACTTTCGTTATCTTTGGATCAAATGTTTCGTTTTTAAAAGTTAGTCGACTATACAGTAGCGTGACTTAACCAAGTTTTTAAATTATTTTTAAATTAGAGTCTACTGCAATTAATGCTAGTCCAAAGGGGAGATTGTAAGACATTTTTGTCCATGTCTCATAAAGTTGGACGAATATTAATTGCAATTTTGATTTTAAATAAATTACCAGTTAAGTTGTTCCATTTGACCCTAATAAAGATAATAAAATGACCCAATAAATGTTCTAGATTATAATGGGTCGAAGTTTGGGTAAAAATGAGTCCCGATTAGTGTGAACCGGGTCCATGTCGATCTTGTGATGAGAAAGCCTGATATAGAAGCTATATAAAGATAAGGTCTCCTGCAGTTAGTCAAGAGAACGTTCACGAGCATAAGGATTCCTGACCTGTTAAGGAAGCTCAGAACTTAAGGAAACTGTAGAAAAGCCTTGCCCGTGAGTCGGTGAGCACTTTCTACTAAAGGCCTCAGGAGATTCGGAGACGTTTGGAGCTCGGAATCGACTTTGCAAACAGAGATGGAACTACAATCTAAGTATTCTACATTACCTTCATTTTTAATCCTTTAATGTAGATCCGAGGTACGTAATAAAGCTCCCACTACATACTAACATTTCAAACTCTCACGCTGCTATGTTTTCTCTAAATTTCAAACTTAGATATGACTTTCCTTCTGCACCAACTTAGTCTCCGTAGCTATTGGCTAGTCAATGATTATTTACCCCATTTAAACCCTTGTTGATTATTTAAGAAATCTTTTGCTTGTAAATATCGACTATCAAGAAACAAATGTCCGGTGTATTATTAAGTTTCATAATGTCATGAAGATGTTCACATGCAAGTCAACGTAACGCGGCTCATTCAAGGGACTGATCTGAATTGAGCTTAAAATTAAGTTGAGAAACAATGAATCTTTACTCAGCTGGTTTCAACGCTTTCTCATGTATAATATAACATGGTTTCAACTCTTTGTTTTACCCCAAAGAGTAAGATTTTGTATGGTAACTTCATTTGCTAAAACAGCTCGAGAACCTTTACTAAACCTGAAAAAATTCTCAAAATTTCCCAATAATTTGGATTAAGACAATATATAGTGAGGAAGGAAACGTTTTGTCTTTGTAAAGATGATCGAGGGGAAAACACGAGGCAAAGGACTCCGGAGAAAGGGAAGATCAATGGACAGAGCTACATAGTACATACGCGTTGGTTGACTGAGTCGCTGCTGTTGTTTTGTGGAGTGGGATTTGCAAGTCAATGCCGCCGGTAGGTGTAAAGCAAACCACTGAAATGCCAAACAAACCAGCAGCTTTTGCCAGTGCGTCCGTGGTTATTCCATTTTATATAGAAACTTTAATGTTAGTTGAGGTTTTTTTTTCTTTTTCTAATAATCAATGAAATTACAAGACAACCTATCTATCTTTACCCCCAATAAGGGTAAGCACCATCGTATGGACTTAAATTGTAACTTAAATTTCACGTTTTTTTGAGTTTAGGCATGTGAAAGATCAATCAAACTTTTCCAGTAAAAAATTCTTTTAAACCTTAACGTTATTAATAGAATTTAACTTTACAATTTTTTAAATGTTTAATTTTTTACTAAAATTTAAGATAGACTCTCAATATTTTAGAGTGTATAAAAAATTTTTTGAATTCTGAACCGTTGAAACTTTTAATCCTAATAGTTAATTAAGTGCTAATTTATCTTTTTATTTTTATTTTTTTTGTCTTTAATGGGTCCACCAACGCTAATATTGAGCCTAACTAATATTGATGAGTCTTATTGGTCAAATTGAACATAAAACCCCTGTTCCTAATTTTTAAAAACCCGAATTACCCTTTTATTCATATATTATCTTCATCACTACTACTTGATGACATCCCTTGCTCTTTGCAATCTTCTTTATGGACCAGTTTCATTTCCATTTTCATTTCGCAAAAGGTTTTGGAGGTAAACCATTCACTGTAACTCTAAAGCATTGTAAGGTGCAAAAGAACACAAAAAAATAGGAACAAGAAAACGTTTGCAATTCATCTATTTGCATGTGTTCTTCTACTTTATAACTATCAGGTGATTAATTTCAGATATGTTTGATTCTCTTTGGTACTATCAGAAGTGATCTCGAAAAAATTCAAACAATGTGATCATATGTTCAACTTCTATAGGGCATTTCTTATAGATAAGTCACCTTCTAATAATGGTGTATCATTGGCCTGCATTTTCCAAAATGTTTATTCAAGCTCTATAAGAACTTCCAACTCTTTATATAATTGAAAGGTTAATGTTATAAATGTCTCCATTGTCCTAACTTCCCTTTCCATCTTCTTTAATCTATAACTCTATCTAGACTATAAAAGAATATTCTTAATTATTTCATTTCCAAAATCCCTAAAATCATGATAAAACGGATCTATAAACTTTGTCCCATTCATAGCCATAAACCTTTCTAAAAGTAAAGAATTGTCCACGATCTTGCTTAGAACATGTTTCATAAGCTAATTATTATAATATGACACAAGTTTTCTGATTCCTATTGAATTTACATAATCCTCCCTTAATTTGTGTAGCATCCCACTCCTGCAAGACCCAAACTCAACATCGAGAGTGATATCCGAGCCCGTGCCTCACGATGGTGATATGCTAGAGCACTCAATTACAGTCCAAAAGCTCAATATGACACATTTTTTAATTCAGTAAACGATTTGGGCCTGCTTTAATTCGAGAACATTCTCGATCATAACACAATTTCAGTCATAAAAAGACACTCAACAGTACTTAACCATTTCATGCACAAAAATCCATAACCAAATTGGGTCCAATGCTATTCCTGAACGCCTGCACTGTCCCAATCTGGGCACATTAATCAGTAAGCATATAGCTCTAAACTGTCCCTTTTCAGGCTGATTAAGCGTTGAGCATATAGCTCTGAACTGTCCCTTTTCGGGCTCATTAAGTGTTACTGTAGCAGTCGCGGGCCTCTTGAGGTGCGCGGGAAACCCACCCGGTACACAAAGTCCGGGTTGCTACAAGCCTTGCGCCATTATCCCTCCTAAGGCCTTTATAAGACTCTTAAACCCTTTATATTTATATGGTTACGAGTCAAGTTAATCCCTCTTTTGTGCTTGGAGAGCCAACTAAACCTTTTCTTGGTTATGCTTATAGTTTTAGGACTCCTTTTATAAGTAGAAATAAGTAGAAACCTTTAGAACCATGATTGGAATTCGAGGTCTTATGAGTCATCTCCTACCCCATCTCCTCCTACTCTTATACTAGTTTAAATGGATGATTATTTTGACATTCAGTCAGCTCAATTTACTAATTATGTGAAAACTATGTGATTTCCCTACCTGCCTGTACCAATTTAAGGAATATAGTTTTATTCAATATTTTATAGCTCAAAGGTGGATACCCTTTTTTAAAAAAACTTATTGAGTGAAACACATGAATGAACAACCTTTTTATTGCCATAGTCAACCTTATATCATTTGTGATGACACCTATCTCTTCTTAAGGGTTCAAGTTATAAAGATGCATCTTATTAGTGACTTTATTAATGAGATTTTAGGTATCCTATCTCTTATTAAGGGTTCAAGGTATAGAGATACATATTATTAGTGACCTTTTTAATAAAATTTTAGGTTTCCTATAATTAAGGATTTTGTCTATTACAACTACCTTACTAAATATAATATTCAACTTAAGTTTATGATGGATAGATATTGAACCATCTTTGAGTTAGGTAATATATAGAAGTCACTATAAAACGCAAAAATGTTCATAAACTGAAAGTCATTCCTCATTTTCACCATCTTTTCATTTGATATAACTTTGTTTCTTTTAATGGCCACTTTTGTAACATCCCCTCACCGATGGAAATGGTAAATTGGTCATTTGAGACGAGTTAGAAGTGTGGAAACATATCTCGGCATAATCATACATAATTTGGCCTCTATATATATAGATGAATTGCATTTTTTGCACATGCACATGACTGTATATGCATTCATGACATTTCCCGACATATGTGTTATTGTGAAAAAAATATGAATTTGTGCTTGAACATTGAATTGAAGTGATTTTTATGTGTTTTACATTTTTAGAGAAATTGTAGAAATTTTTTTAGAATTTTTTGGGTAAAATTTCCGAACTAGAAAAATTGTCAAGTGGCGGACTGATTGAATTTCTGATATCGAAAATGAATGTACAATGGAACTGAAAAATTAGATACATGATTTTAGGATTTATTATTTTGAGCTATTGAAATTTTGGGACAAAATTGGACTAGAATTTGGACTTGAATTGGAGAGAAATTAAATGGAGGATTGAGAGGTTGACATGTGGCAAGTGACATATGTCACTTGCCTAACATGCCACCTTAGGTGCTTAAGTGAATAAAAAGCAATTTGTCCACGATGCTTAGGTTGGAAAGAGTTAAAATCATTTGTAATTGAAAGTCTCCTTCTCCTTCTCATCCGTAGCTTCTCCCTTCTTGCTTGTTTTCGTTGGTTCTCCAAGAAAACCTCCTTTGTTGCTTGCTTTTTCTTCCTTTGTTCACACACAAATCCAAACCTAAGCCTTATGATGGTGATGATCGTATGGTGTTGGGAGGAAGGTAGAGAATTGGTGAAAAGTTTGGAGAATTGAAGAAAGTGGAAGCTTAAGTAGGTAAGGTTGTGTTTTATGTTATAAATTGATAGTTAAATGCATTGATTGGCATTACTTGCATGGAATTGTGCTTTGATGTTGTGGGTAGGTTATTTTCTTGGTTGATTTAGGATTGATTAAGGATGAATGATCTATTAGGTGGTATGGGTGAATTAAGTGTTTTGGATTGATTTTACATGTTGTTAGATGAGTGTTTATTAAGGGAAGATGATTGGTTGTGTGTGCTGAAATTTTGTAGACTAAAGTTCAAGGATAGGTTGTGAGGTAGTTATGGTGGATATATGAAGTGAATTGAGTGAGAAGTGGGTTAGAAATGGTACGGAAGATATAGAATGTGATTTAGGTTGTGAATATAGAAAATTTGCTTTGTGTATGTTTCAATGATTTGGTCATAACTTTTTATATGGTTATGCTATTGAGATGAGGTTTAGCTTGAATTAAACTTGAGAAGTTTAACTAGAATTATTATGAAGGAAATGTTGTCCAATTATGGCTTGAAGGGTTCTGAATTTTGCCTTCAAAGTGGGCAATATGTGCAGGGTGAATAGTGTTATGTTTATGATTCTAACATTGAAGATTTGTGACCTGAAACTTTAGGGAATTTTTCTAAGCTAAATTAGACAGATTTTGTGAAATTAGTCTTCATAAAAGTTAAATATTTTCTTGTTATCTTTCTATCGCCACTAAGTATGACATTTTTCGATTTTGAGGTTGAAAGTTATGACTTGTTAACGTTCAGATGGTAATTCAAGTATTAATGTGCTTTGTGTGTGAAATGTCTGTAAGTATAGGTTTTGTGATTACTGTGTTTGGACAATTCTGGACGGTTGTGGTTTAAATTAGCTCAAGCGATCTTATGGAAAGTTGTAGAGGAATGTTTCAGCTTTGTAATGATGTATAATATGCTATTTGTGGATGTAAGAATTGTAAGTTATGGATTTTTAAAGCATGGATATGGTTTAGGTGATATCTTTATTTAACACTCTTTAACAGGACAACCATAATCATGTGAGAATTTGACCTAGTTAGAGGTGGAATTGGTTTTCAAGATCTACATAGAAAGTGTAGACCTTTCTTTGCTCTTTTCATTGATATCAAGTTTGCACAATTTGGACTTCTGGATTGTAAGTTATGAATTTTTAAATTGTGGTTATGGTTTAGGGTGAATTACAGGGGTAGAAACTTTGGTTGAGAAATTGATCTGTCTATAGGTTGAATTTGCTTCCAAGTTATTCATTAAAGTTGTAGAATATGTTTTGATCTTTCTTTTTGATATAAATATTGGAATTTTCAGCAAGGGGAATGGGAAAATATGATTTTTAGAAAAATGATGCACTGTTTTGGAAAATTGTGAATAGGCAAAAACTTTGATTGAATTTTTGACACCCTTAGACGTGAAATTGGTTTGTAAGTCCTTCATGGAACTTGTGAGGTTTTCTGTTATCTTTCCAATGAGACCTCATTTGTAATTTTTGGATACTTGTGTGAAAATTTAGGTCTTGTGAAAGAAGAGAATGAAAATGGAAAAAAAAATTGATTTTGGCAGGAGAGGGACTGACTCGCGAGGGCGAGCCGCAGCCTCGCGAGCCCGTATGCGAGGAGGAGGAAATTTTTTATTTTTGTTTTATTTGTATTTTGTCTCTAAATCAACCAATTGCATTCTTTTGCGAATAATTTTGTCATCCGACCTCCGATTGACCTGATTCTCGAGGCATCAGATTCGTGAGATATTTAATTTCATTTCTATGTGAAACTGTGAATTTTTGGAGATGAAATTGACATTAATTGATTAAGTCAAAGTGAGATGACCGAGCGAGTATTTTTCTGGTCTGTATTTTAGCAATAATTGGACCTATAGAGATACGAATTGAGTGATTTTAGTGTCTATGGATTCCTACTGCATAGAGAAATTTTTCTATCAAGGAGAGGTTGCCTAGGTTACCCTATGTGGACTAGCTCATTGATCGGGAGTAGTAGACCCGAAAGTATGATTTTAGAAAAATTACAATAAGCATAAATTGCGAGTTTACAGCTTTTAGTGCGGCTAAACCCTAGGCATACTTGAGTTATGATATTGGAATGGTTTTTGAGATAAAATTTATAGACTGATACCGGGATATTCATGAACATGCATCGTACATATATGTGCATCAATGATTATAATTGTGCAAAACTATTAATGTGTGTGCAACGTATTGAATAAATGGGTTGTGCAGGCTAAGAGTTCGCAGTCAGACGTTTCTAGAATGTGGAAGCAAATGCTAATCTGGAGTGCACTATGAGTAGACCGAGATGGTCATATTTCACCTTTTATTCTATTTTGTTTTCATTTTGTATAAATTTATTGCTGAATGGGTGAATAATGGTGGGTTTGAGGTTTGCTGTGAATGTGAATTCTGGACAGAAGGTCCGATGATTGTGTACTGGGGAGTTGGTTATAGAAGTGCTACTTGTATGTGAATTTGCAACCTATGTGTCTATGATGTGACTAATTGGGATACATGTGATTAATTGTGATACATAAATGTTGATTGTGACATATGCATATGTGCATAGTAATATGATTAATTGTGGCATATGCATTTCATTCATGAATATATAGCCAGATAATGACAGTTGTGACCAGAGCAGCCACCGAGAGCTAAAAGCTCAACGATTGTACTCGGGCCTCGAGCCCCACAGTGATTTAGAGCCTCAGGGTCAACGATTAACGTGCTCATTTTTGGGACAATTCAGGCGCTCGGTCACAATACCGAAATAAATTAAAAAGTGTCACATGGGCATTTCATATTCATTTGCTTACATAAATTTGATTGAGTGAAAGGCAACATGCCTTATGCTTATGTGAAATAAATGTGTTCTGATGCCGAACTACGGTCTGATGATTTGTGAAAGTGAGTAGATGTGACTAATGCATTGCATGGCATAAGTGTATGAAGTGTAATGGCTGTTGTGACTAGAGTCCCCACCGATCAGAGCTTTAAGCTCAACGAGTGGAAATGAGCTTCGAGCTCATAAGTGATTCAGAACCTCCAGTTCAACGTTTAATGAGCCCTGTATCCACCAACGGATAAGGGACAATTATTAATGAGGCCTACAAGGGACAGTTTAGGTACTCAGTCATAGTAAAATAATAAATGAAAAGTGAGTCTTATGTGCATGTATCGAATATGAATAATGTGAATGTGCAATTCTGTAAACGTGTGAATTGTGAAATATTGTGAATTTACACTATGAAATAAAGTGAGATGTAAGAATATTGTGTTATGTGACTAGGTGAACCATCGATGATGGTCACTTACTGAGTTCGCAAAACTTACCCAAAATATGCAATTATTTTTCAGGACTAAGAAGAATAACGGGCGTATAGCAACTGCATGTGAGTGAGAGAAGAGGTCGGGGATCAATTCGCGTCTGCATTAGTGTCTGATAAATTCTGTATAAAATTGTATTTTCTAAATTTTTGTACAAATGATTTGGTCAATTTGTAAAGTCAATGGACTAAATTAATTTGTATTTATGAAAAGGGCCCCGGTGGTCATTCTACTTACTGGTGATTGTGTATGTTAATTGATTTTCGCATAGTGTACGTTTGTGTTTTAAAAAAAAACTGAGTTTTGACTGAGTGATGTAGCACACCACCCTCGCAGGGCACAGACTCGGATATCACCATCGATGTCAAGTTCGGGTCATGCGGGAGCGGGGTGTTACATTTTAAACCATTATATGATTATGATATAAAAGTATATAGTTATTAGAAACAACTTAGCTTTTAGGAAAAACATCTAATTGTTACCTATTCACTAAAGCTCTTTCAAGCTTTTTCCTTATAAAGTACCTACCTTCTTGTTTTTTATTCCCAATAATAAAAAGTCCCCCAATTTTGAGGTCCATTATCGGGATACTACTTCGACACTCTATCAACTTATCTGTACGATTCCTTGTATTAAAACTTCTTTTAGCTTCCATTGAATACATCACGTAATTAAAGTCCCATATAATCAACAAAGGCTTAACCATAACCTCCTATGTTTCCCTAGTCCTTCTCCATAGATAATATCTTTAAATTGTGAATGAAAAAGAATATATAAAGGTTAATTGAAATTTTGTGACAAAGCTCCTCATTTTGGTTTGAAGAGGAATCAACTACTCCTCGATTACTAGTGAATTTATTTATACTACGTGAGAATACCTTTTAATTGTGAAATTAAAGGATATACAAAGGTTAATTAAAATTTTGTGACAAAGCTCCTCATTTTGGCTTGAAGATGAATCAAGTACTCTTTTACTGCTATTGAAGTTATTCTACTACATCAGGATCATATATGAATACAATTCTCCCATTCTAATGGTAGGAGTGATTGGATATGATAGGCTAATGTTTCTTGACAAAATTCAACCTAGTGCATCTATTCTCCTTGATCTTTGTTTTCAAAAGGCCAACAATAAAAGCCATAAGCTCTCTTACAAAATCCAGTATCATATGTTATTTATTGGGGCTATTAAGCCATTTAGTATTCCAAGATAGAATACTTATTTGGTTTTGTACATAGGAGTTTTATTCTCCCTTATGGATCCTTTCCTTGTCACTCTTCGAAAACTCTCCTTTAGTTGGGGAACTGCTTTGGCTCTATCATTTTATGAGCCTAGAATCATCACTTAGAGATCTTTGATATCTTAAGAATTTGTTTCAATTTCCCCAAATCCTCCTTCTAATACCTTTCTTATAAGAGCTTCAAGAGTTCTATATATTATGTTAGCCTTCAAGTGGTCTCCCACTGTTTCCTCCATTAGAGCTAACACTTGAGATTGTTGTGTTCCCTTATCAATACTTATGGTCTCTTATGTATTATCAATTGGTTTTAGATTTTCCAATTGTTTTGAAGTGCCATTGTTTCCTTCCTTTTCTTTAGTTTCACTTTCTTTCATCTTTGACCTTTTTGCTTAGTTCCTTGTTCTGGTGCTTTCATAGGAGTAGCTTTATTGTAGTTTCCACTTTCCATTGAATTAAGTGAGTTCATAATAACCCCTATCTTGAAATTGTTTACTAGTATTTCTCTTAAATTATTACAATTTGTTTCTCAAGTTTTAGACCAAGTGGGGAATTGTTGGTGTTATTGGTCCATAACTTGGACTTACGATTTCTCAACTTTATTATCCATTAAAGTTATAACATTTAATAGTTATTATGGATATTATGACTTTTAACGTTTTTTTACGTTTTCTTTTGCTTTAATATCTCTTAATGCCTCTCATCATTATTTTTACTATAAAACCCCCCCCCTCACTTCTACTTTTTCACTCACTCCCACTATTACGCATATTCTCATTTTCTCTAAACAAGACACACATCTTCTTCCACAAAACGACATCTGTAC
>JANZLF010000006.1:20542951-20552985 GCA_026546835.1 Erythroxylum foetidum | reverse complement strand
ATGCATTTCTTCAGTCATACTTGTCAAGAGGCCCAAATGATATCTCTCTCATTTAAGAGAGGTACAAATCCCATCTATGCCATTCACATCCCTCCGCACGATTTATTTAATTTCCAACATAAGACTACTTGTTATTCGGTTAAAATAACTTAGTCTAATATCAAAACACTGAATTCCTCGTGTAGGAAACTGTGATGGCTTCAGGTCAGAGGACTAAAGTCAAATCATATTGAGAATCACTAATGATATGAAATCATATAGTGTTCTCTCAGTGGGTCGGTCCAATATATGCTCTATAACATATATCTATGTTTCTGATTTGATAACTCATAGCCATGATCAGAAAAGCGTGATCATCAATCAAAACACATACTAGCCTTAATTCATTATTGTTCCACTAATAACGATCGACCAGGGACAGATTAGAATAATATTATAATGCTTATGGTTTTCCTATCAAGTCATATACTTGATGACATAAGCCTAATACTATTTATGGAATGTAAATCACATTACATAAACAATATACATGCATATATAAAAGAATACCTCATAATATATTATTAATAAGTTATAATGTTAGTACAAAAGTCACATATGTTCATTGGCCTAGGGCACACTACTAACAGTTTAATGTTAATATGCTTACTTCGATCATAGACTAGTGGATTCTTTATTAAGGCAATTATTGATTAATTATCACAGTAGATTATCATTGGACCATCTTAATTTGCTAAGCATCATTTGTAGCCAAATCACTTGAGTAGCACAATTTGTTATTAGTATATACTCTGCTCCTATAATTGAAAGTGCCTTTTCTCTTTTCAATGCCACCAGCTCAATCACAAGATATCCAACTAGTCATATATTTTTACTATTTCAATAAAATATGTCATCATCAATCGTATCTTTAATATATCTTAAAATTTGTTTTGCGACCTGTTAATGAGATTGTCGTGGTGAATCCATAAATTTGTTCAGGATTCTCAATCTGTTGTGAAATAAATTTGCCTTCATTTGTTTGCTTTCCCTCGATCATAAGAAAGTAGGACATTAATCCCATATTTGCCATCTCAAAGTGAGCAACCATATCTTTCTTCAATTTTGAAAACAATAATTATTACCAATAAAGATCAAACCATCTTCATAAACACAAACTATAACAATGTCTACTTCCTTGTTGATCTTGATATATAAAGTATGTTCGTATGGACACTTATGAAAAACCATGTTCAATGAAATAAGTATTAATATGAGTATATCATACCCTTGGTGGTTGTTTAAGGCCATACAACTCCTTCTTTAGTCGATAAACCTTATATTCTTCTCTTTGCTTTACATATTCTAGTGGTTGCTCAATGTATACTTTTTCTTAAAGTAAACTATTCAAAAAAGGCTGATTTGATATCCATTTGATAAACTTCTAATTACTTTGAGCAACAAGTGAAATGATTAACCATATAGTATCCAATCTGGCAACAGGTGCAAGTACTTTAGAATAATCGATGCCAAACTTTTGCTTGTATCCTTTTGCAACTAATCTTGCTTTATAGCATTCCACTTCTCTATTGGAATTTTACTTTGTCTAGTATACTCATTTGACACCAATAGGCTTCTTTAGTAAAGTGGCTAACTTCTATGTTTTATTTTTTTTCTGTGGAACATATTTCTTCATCCATTGCTTTAATCCAATGAACATCATTCACTACTTCCTCAACCATTACTGGATCACAATCTACAAAGAAAGCATAATGGGCCACAACCTCTTCATCTTTGTCATCATTATGTACTTGATAATATTTTAAATAAGAGGGTGGATGGCATTCTCATTGTGAGCACCTAAGTAAATGTAAAGTAGAAGGAGATGACACTTTAGGATCAACATGAGTTGGATCTTTAGGAAATGAAGTGAAGATGACTCTCTAATTTGATTAGTCATTTCCAATTTATTGTTTATAAACACGGTTACTGGAAATGATTTCTTTTCTTTTTTTGGTCAATAGCATACCCCATCTTCTTTAAAATTAACATTTGAACTAATGATCACTTTTTAAGTCTTTGTATTGTAAAGCTTATAACCTTTTGTTTCCATGCTGTAACAAAGATATATACTTTTTTTGCCTTGTCATCTAGCTTCTTTCTCAACTCATCAAACACATGTGAATACGCTATGCAACCAAACACTCTCATATGACTAAGATTAAGCTTTCATCCAATCCATGCTTCTTGTGGAGATTTATCACGAACACTTTTAACATGACACCTATTCAAAATATATACCACACAAGCTACAACCTCTACCCAAAAACTTTTAGGTAACTTCTTGCAGAATAACATAATTTTCACCATATCCATGATATTTTAGTTTTTCCTTTCTGCCACTTCATTTTATTGAAGAGTGTACCTAGCTGCAAATGATGCTTAACTTCATGCTTTCTTAAGAAATCATCACAAACAATATATTGTATGCCTCTATTCGTTCTCAAAGTCTTGAAAGAATAACCACATTCAATATAGCTACAAAATTCTTAAGTACTTCACATGCCTCATATTTTTACTTCAAAAATAAACCCATGTCTTTTTACTATAATCATCAATGAATGTAATACAGTATTTAATACCTTCATTTTGATGAAATCTCCACATAACATTTATCTAAATGCATGACATTTGGCTCTCATGCTTACTTTGTAGGAAATGGATCTCTATGCTTTTTCCCTATTACATATGATTTACAAATCTGGTCAAGAACTTAAATGGTTAGCAAGCCTAAAACCCACTATTTGTTTGCAAGAAATTTAATGCTTCCAAAATTTAAGTTTCCAATTTGCATATGCCATAACCAATTATCATTGATAGTCATAGTATTATAGCAATAAGTATTATCGTAATTAAGGTATTTTGGAAATAGACGATTGGATGTCATTCTTGTCTTTAGAATCATTTCATTTTTATATCAGTCACGATGCATCCATTTTTATTAAAGTGTAAATCATAACTCTTTTCTAATAGTTGTCTAATGCTTAATAGATTATGGAAAAGAGTAGGAGCATAGTACATATCAAAAATACAATTTGAAGACCTATCTTTAATTTTATAACAATCCTTCCTTTTTCCAAAACTGGAATCTGGTAGTTTTTGACAAGTTTACTAAAGAATGAAAGGATTCATGTAATTCGGAAAAATTCCTTGCTTCCACTGAAGTGATTGCTGTAACCTAAATTTACCAACCATTGGCAATTATCACTATTACCGGTTTCGTGAGTGACCATCAACAAGTTCTTTGTGTTTTTATTCTCAGCGATTATAACTCGATTATTTTTATATTCTTATCTTTAGGCACAACATTCTTTATTAAAGTGACTATATTTTTTGCAATTATGGAACTGAATATTTGACTTGCACTTAGATTGACATTGACCAAATTTTTTGCATTTGTAACATTGAATAGTGGATTTATCATGAGGAGTTTCACTCTTTCTTGCTCTTGGTCTAGAATTGGTTCTAAAATTTTTGCCTCCTCTACCTATGAAATTTGAACTTCTTTGAGTATGCTCTGTTTTGCCTATTGTAGTTTCCTTTTCATTTTTCAAATTTACTTGGGCTTTTGGAACTCGTTATGTTGTGTTTGGTGATCTTTCATTCATTCGCATTTCATGAGACTCTAATAAGGCTTGCAAATCATTAAGAGTCATGGACTCTAAACCTTTAGACTCTTCAATGGCTATAATAACATTATCAAATCGACTTGTCAACATCAACATGATCTTCTCTAAGATATCTTTTTCCATAATTTCAAACCATTATTTTTCATCTCATTGATCAATTTTTCCATTTGTGAAAAATAATCACAAATATTTTTATCTTTGCCTTGCTTCATCAACTCGAATTGCCTTTTCTAACCTTATAGTCTTGTTTGTTTAACTGTGCTTGGTTCTTCATACATTTTGAGCAAAATATTCTAAGCCTCCCTTGTTGGTTTAGCATAGAATATTTTTTTTAAGAATTGGCAACTTAACAGATTGACAAATTAAAAACAAGGCCTTTTCAACGAATGAATTACGAATTAGTTGTTATGATTCTTTGATTGTAGGTTTTTCTTTTTCTACTAAGTCTTTCTCCTAAATTTCATTATATTCGTTGCTTCTCAAATATAACTCCATCAGCATTTCCACATCATAAAATTATTTTGCCATTGAACTTGAAAATTGATAATTGCATTGGTTGAACTTGTTGACCTTAAAGTTAGGAATGGCAATCAACCTGGGCCACGGGCCAAAATTATTCTTTCCGATTGGGCTATGGGTTGAGGTCGACTCAAGCTCAGGTCGACGCAGCCTGACCTGATTGTAACATAAAAAATGACATCGTTTTGTCAAACCCGTGAGTTGGGTCATTGGCCACCCAACTCGTGGGTTGGGCCGAGTTGAGCTAAGAGCAACCCGAGCTCGAGCCCGATCTATTAACATTCTTACTTAAGGTCATCTTGATCTACTTGAGCACTTTAACTGAACTTTGATACCAAATATTAACAATTATAATTGCCTAAAATAAACTAGTTAACAAAATATATACTCTCTCAAAATTTTATTAATAATTTACACTATACAATTCCGTGGAGTTGAGCACCTTACAAAGCTTTCACAACTTTTTTGCACTCACTTTTCTTTTATTTTCTGTTTACAAAGCATGTAAGGACCAAATGATCATAATTATTGAGAAGCAAAGTTGATAATAACCAACTATAATGCCAGCTTCTATAAAGTTGTCTAAAGGAGTTAAAAAACAGTATAGCTTAATATTTTTATCACGTCAAATATAACACTTTACAACTGATAATCTTGAATTATGTATTAAACCATGTTTAATTTCTAACTCTGATTTGGGTCCCATCAAAAGATGTTAAAGGAGTTTTAGGCTTCCCGTGCCAATAAAATTAAAAACAACGGTTTCATGCGAATTGTGTTGCGTTTGGTCAAAACATGATGAAGCATATAAAGTATCCAAACATTGATTAGGCTTCTGTCACTTGGGCCGATCCAAAATTTCTGCGAATGTTGTTTTGAGGAATCTGATAGGAGGTTAGGTTTAACTGGACTAGGGTTTTAGACAATTGCGATGAGTTCCTCTCGAACAAATGGACCAGTTTCTGGTACGTGCGCTTTCTTCGCATCACAAACATTTTTTTTTCTCTTGGAAACAATTGCTGTTATCATTTTACCTCCTTTGATGACTAGAAAAGGGTTTCAGCTGCATGCGCTAGAAGTTCTGTCTTGCGAATTGTGTCAATTGCTGCCACTGGATCGACAGTTTTGTGTTTATGCAGCGACTCTGATTTCAGTAAGATTCTCCCCCTTGTCTCTCAATTCTTGTTGGTGAAAAGTTGGAATTAAGTTTCGGGGTACATTAAATGATGGTGTTTGTGAATGTGGTTGTCACCCAACTTTGACGACGGCTTGAAGTTGGCAATTCATTTCTGTACATAATTTGACACCCGACTGAAGTTCGGTTCGTTTGAAGTTAACAATTCTCGATTCAATGCTTTAGGTGGAAGCATATCTTTTTCAATTCCTGCACAATTGCGCCAACCACCCTCACTGCCATGGAAAATGTCAAGTGACTTGGTCCCTCCGTTTAATTTACTGAATGGGTGCCCATTCGGTATCTTGTTTTATTTTAGAAAATACTTTTATCTACTGGATTTTCTTTTTATTTTTTTTAAGTAATGAATTTGAACTTTACAATTTTTAGGGACTCTTTCATTGTTCTCGTGTAGAGTTAGCCCAATTTCATCACAGGACTTTGGGAAATTAAGTTCTGGGGTCGACGGGGATGGTTCAAAACCAAACTGTGGATGTCTTGGCAGAGACAGTCTTGCCAATGCTGCTGCTAGTGTCAGTCCCGCTGTTGTCAATATATCAGTTCCACTGGGTATAGCTTTTAAAAATCTTAAGTTTTTTTTTTAAAAAAAAATTTTAAAAGTGTTAAGTTACATGCATAAACTAATCAAAATTTTGATCAAGGGGTTGTTTCCAATTCACTTTTATAGGTTTCTATAGCATTGCTGCTGGAAAGAGTGTGGGATCTGGAACTATTGTTGATTCTGATGGTACTATCTTAACATGTGCTCATGTTGTGGCTAACTTTCAAGGAACTAGACCTTTATCCAAAGGGAAGGTTAGTGATCAAGCCACAATGAACATATTAATTATTCCGTTTTGAGTGTCATCTTTTAGGGTAATTTGCACGAAGCTCTAATAAAAATTACTATGTATTAATTGGATCATCCATCTAAAGTCCTAGAAGTTTCCACTTGTTGATAGCCAAGTATTTTGGCAACTGGTTTGTCTGTGTGAAGTGTTTACTGGTCTTGAATATTTTTTATTACTTAATGTGGTGTTCCTAATTTGAGGAATGGATTTACCCTTATTATTGAGAAGCATGTGCAATCTTATGATCCAAAATTTAGCCTTCCCCACTACTTAATAAACTACTTCAATCAGGTTGATGTTACTTTGCAAGATGGTCGGACATTTGAAGGCACACTGGTCAATGCAGATTTGCATTCTGACATTGCTATTGTGAAGATCAAGTCAAAAACTCCATTGCCAACAGCTAAACTTGGTTCTTCAAGTAAGCTTCGCCCTGGGGACTGGGTGATAGCTATGGGCTGTCCACTTTCCCTTCAAAATACTGTAACGGCTGGGATTGTAAGGTAATATTAGCAATAACAAATATAATGGTTGGTGTTTAGTTGTCTGTGGTTAATTAATGTAATCATTTTACAATTTTCCTATGTACTTTTGGCTAATGTTCTTGTCATGGACATTGGTAATTTTTATCATAATATATTCTGTTTTAAATGGCTGGGTAATTATTCGTGATGCTTTCTGAATTTGTTTTCTCTTCCTTCTGCATAGCTGTGTTGATAGGAAAAGCCGTGACCTGGGTCTTGGAGGAGTGGGGAGAGAGTTTTTACAGATAGATTGTGCAATAAATGAGGTAGTCTGTCCTTCATTATGGAAAAGTTATCACTACTTTGGACATGGCATCCATATTTCAGTGCACAACAGTGTAGGTTGATGTGCACTTGTTTTCCTGTATTTGTGGTATAGGGAAATTCAGGTGGACCACTTGTCAATGTTGATGGTGAAATTGTTGGCATCAACATCATGAAAGTATTGGCTGCAGATGGGTTGGGCTTTGCAGTACCTATTGATTCAGTTGCCAAAATAATAGAGCAGTTTAAGAAGAGTGGGCAAGTATATTTTTGAGTTTTGAAAATGAAGTCAGACGCATACAATACAAATATTTTCTGCTGATTGTGCAGTAGACATTCTTAGGTAGTTAAATGCTAAGAGGGTTTAGTCGAGTTGAATAAAGAAAAGCATGCCTAAGAGAAGATCAAAATAACCTTGGTAGTTTGGTTTGATGGACGTTACCTGATAGGCATTTGAGGGCAATAGTGATGGCCAAATTGTGGATTTCGTTCAATAACTAAGTCTCTGGATTCTTCTCTGAAGTTATTTTTGTTCAGGAGAGTTGTACGGCCATGGCTTGGGTTGAGAATGATTGAGCTTAACGAGAAAATCATTGCTCAATTGAGAGAAAGAGACGCTGCATTCCCCAATGTTGACAGAGGTGTACTTGTGCCTATGGTAGGCCTTTTTTAAGTGACCCTTGTTTTCTCGTCTTGTATGCATGTTTTATAATGAGTCCGTTTGATGTTTGATGTTTAAATGCAGGTAACTCCGGGTTCTCCTGCTGATCGTGCTGGGTTTATTTCTGGTGATGTGGTCATCAAGTTTGACGGGAAGCCTGTGAAAAGCATCGACGAGGTAAGTGTACGTGTTTGCATGAGATTGATGTGCATGTTTATTTATTTGAAGGACGGGGTGGATGGAGTTTCCAGCTCTCAAGCATTCAGGCTTGCAAATGAAATAATCAACTCGCCAATTCCATTTCTTATTTAGATCATCGAAATCATGGGGGATAGAGTTGGAGAGCGTATGAAGGTGGATGTGAAAAGATCATATGATACTGGAGTGAGTTTGATTGTTATTCCAGAGGAGATGGGGATGCATCCTGACATGTAACACCTGGTTTTTGTGAGTTTAAGCACACCGAATTTGGTTATCATATAAATTCCTATACTTATGTTCCAATGAATGCCGATGCTTATATTCTCATCCTGTATAATCTTGGTAAAAAAGTAAACTAATTATGAAAATAGGAAGGACTGTAATACTCAACTTTTTAAAGCTATCACGAAAAGAGTTGACCTCATTGATTAAAACTATGCAACTTATACCCCACAAGAATCCTACATCATTATGTATAAATAACGGAGTCAGATAATGCGTTAAACGATGTCCATAATTCATATATATAAACTCTCTTGAGTAGAAACACAGCAGGTTCAACATAAAGATGCTTAAAAATCAAAACCATCATCGAATCCGGCGTCGTAAGATACAGCATCACCAATGTCCGACACCATTTCTCCAACCAGCAGCCCACCAAGCAACCCAGCACCCAATCCCAACGCTAACTTGCCTTTCCCACCCTTCTGCGGCTTTTGTACAACCGGAGGGCCTCCGTACCCATACCCTTGTTGTGGCGGATACCCACTGTAGCCATACCCTTGCGGCGGCGGCGGATACCCACTGTACGGTGGATACTGTTGAGGTGGATAACCACCCTGTGGAGGGTAGGCGTATTGCGGCGGATAAGGCTGCGAGTGAGCTTTCCCAGCGTCCATATGATGAGGTGGGGGTGGAGGTGGTGGGTGTCCTCCCGGTAAGGGATAACTTGCTCCGGCACCGTTGGGATAGCCGGCAGGCGGATAAGCCATAACGGGCTCCTCGACTTTCTTGGCCTTTGCTTTTGGTGGTGGGGCGTTTTGTTTCTCTCCAAACTTGTACGAAAAGTTAAGAGTTCCTTTAGCTTTGCCAGTTGGTGTGCTGACACTGTAACTCATGTGCTTGTATTCTTTGGGATCTCCGGCGCTGTCCAGGAGCTCTTTGATTGGTACATAGACTTCTCCGATGTCTTTGTCTCCTAGGCTGCGGTCGGATTTGAGTTTGATGTCGAGGGTGAGGCGGTTTTGTTGGAGAGAAGCCTCGTCGAGGATGAATTTCATGGTGAAATTCCAGTTGGGGTTGGGGCCACAATCCTTGTGCACATGGGTCTTCTGCTTTTGGGTTGAATATGGATCCCCGTTGATTGAAACCACCGCGTAAACGTCCATCTTAGTGAAAAGATTGACGTCTTTGAGGTCTTTGGCAGATGCAATCATGATCTCCAACGGCCTACACTCCATGGTTGGCTCTTGTGGATCGAAAGATGAGAGGACAACAGAAGACCCAAAAAGATTGGCTTTTGGAAGATATGAAGAAGTGGATGGTAGGATGAATTTAAGGGATATTTTTGGATGAGATTTAGCAAGAGAGATGGGTGGTTGTTTGGCTATATAAACAGATGAGGTTTTTGACAAAATTTGAGTACATGTCAAGGAAAGAGCGAGATTCGAGGAAGCAGAGGTTGCTTACAACCGCCTTCGAGAAGAGAGAATAGCGTGAGGCTTTACTTCTCCATTAAATTAGAAACAAAGTCTAACGCGTAAAAATAAGATTCCTTTTGGCAACGCGTTTTCAATTCAACAGGCACCGCATGTTGGATGTTGGTCCATCCCACTCGGTGAGGAAGTGTCGCTGCGTATGGCCGCTTTCTTTGATATTTAGACACGGAACAGAACTGAAATTTTAGATACGAAATGAAACAAAAATTAAAAATAGTGAGGTATTTCGTTACGGTGAATAGATCAGAAAAAATTACCTTCGTCTTCAGGATAAAATGTGTTTAGTTACAATAAACAGAACGAAAAATTTGTGTAAATAATGAAAATACCCTAGGTCCTTTATATGATTAGAAATATGTAATTCATTGATGATTTTATTACGAATAATTTGTATTAGTTAAAAATTAACAAATAATAATAATAACAATTTCAAATTAAGATTGAATAATAATAA
>JANZLF010000006.1:20480778-20499200 GCA_026546835.1 Erythroxylum foetidum | reverse complement strand
CCCCGGTAGCGATCGCGGGCCTCTTGAGGTGGTGCATACCCGGAGGGCTCTCCCACGCAAAGTTCGGGTCGCTACATGACCATTTCCAGATAATCTCCCACAACTTGTGTCTGGTGTCTATGGGTTGACCTTCGATTAATTTATAAGCAGACACCACTGTGAAACCGTCGTGTGGGGTAAGTTCCCAAGGAAGGCTGTCCTCTCCCATATTCTCGATAATAGGGCAGAAATTCGCAAGTGCCAGGCAAATCGTGGACGAAAGGTATTGTTGGAACGCATGCTAGAGCCAACTACCTCTTTCATTTGTGAGGTTCGCTACTATAGCCAATCGAAGATTATCTGGAACTAGAGAGGAAGCCACATGAATAAGAGGTCCCCAACCGTCCATCCAGTTGTCCAACCAAAATAACACACGCCTCCCATTCCCTAGATTTCATTTGATACCTTGACGAACCCACTATTAGGATGTTGAAATCCCTTTCCAAATGATCGAAGCCCTTGTCTTAGAGACCGTGAGGGGTAGATGCGTAGTATCGAGTCTATATTTGGCACGTAGAATGGGCGGTGGGTTTAGTGAGCAAGCCCCAGCTTAATTTAGCCAGTAACGCGTCATTTGTAGAACTAATGCTTTTAATTCCCAGCCCCCTTGCCGCTTTAGGCTTACACACTGACTCTCAATTGACAAGATGCATCTTACAATGTTTAGTCGAGGATTCCCATATAAAATCGCTCATGATTTTTTCTAGGTTGTCGCACAATTGTCGTGGGAGACGAACCGTTTGCATAGTGTATAGCAGCAATGTCGAAAGGACTGCCTGGGTTAAAGTAACCCTGCCCACTAGGGACAACATCCTAGTGCGCCACCCTGTAAGTTTCTTCTGAGCATTATCAAGGATATACTAATAGGTATGCCTGGTCGTTCGCTCGTGAATCAAGGGGACCCTAAATACCTGGCCAAATTAGTCGTGCTGGTAACCTAAAGCCCGTGACTTAGGCACCTCGTAGTTTCTCTAAAAATGTTCTTAGAGAAAAAAATGTGAGTTTTGGTTGTGCTAACTTTTTGCCCGAAAGCTCTACAGAATGTCTCCAATGTTCTAGCTATAACCTGCATCTGTCAATCCTCAGCTTCCGCAAAGAGCACTAGGTCATTTGCAAAGAATAGATGGGATATGAGAGGTCCTGTACGTCCCAGCTTGATCGGTTTTCAATCCCCTCGGCCCACCTCCGGTGAAATGAGATGGCATATTCTCTCTATACAGAGGACAAAAAGATAAGGCGAGAGGGAGTCTCCTTGCCTGATACCCCGCGAAGGCCTGAACGTCTCTGAAATTGTGCCTTACTAGATAACTTGCAGAGAAATAGTCGTAACATTCTTCATAATGATCCAAATTAAATTTTCTGGGAGGCCAATATCCACTAGTGTCTCCTGAATAAACTGTCATCGAAGTCAGTCATAGGTTTTTTCTAGGTCCACTTTCATGGCCAGGTAATCGGTTTTACCGATCTTCTTCCTCATCGAGTGGATCACCTCCTGTGCGATAATAATATTATCAGTGATATGCCTGCCCGGAATGACGCTGCGAGCAGGTCCTTCATCAAGAGTGTAAAGGTGTACAAAATAGTTTGTGACAAGATTACGCAGCTATTCTTAATCAGAAACACTGTTCCCATCAGAATCAGTGAGCCTCTCGATTCACAACTTCTTACGTTTGGATAGGGTGATTGTATGGTAATACTTAGTGTTACGATCACCCTTTGAGAGCCATTCACACCTTGCTTTTTGATGCCAAAATATCTCCTCCTCACATAGTACCTGTAATAACTTGCTGCTGAGCTTGTCCTCCAAAACCAACAACGAATTCCTAGATCCGTCCATAATGGCTCGCTGAATATCTTCCACAGCTACCAACTTCTTCTTCCAGTGGAATATGTTACTGAACACTTGCTTTTTCCATCTCAGCAGGTGGCTTGAGAATTGGGTTAAGAAGCGACTCATTATCTCCTCATTTGGGTTCCAATACTCATCGATAACCTCCTTTAACCTTGAATGGGTTATCCAAGCATTCTAGAATCGAAAAGGTGACGCTTTGGTGAACTGCTGCTGAGATGGGAATAATTGAAGGAGCATAGGCCTGTGGTCGGAACCAAGGAAGGGTAGATGCTGATTGACCATGTTGGGGAACTTCTGTAACCATTCTGACGAACCAAGCACATGATCTAGGGGAGCTTGTACCGTCCCTCTCCTCCAAGTAAATTTCAATCCTATGAAACCTAAATTGTGGGGACCACATAGATGCACCCAATCCTTAAAATGTCTACTCACAACCTGAGTTGAGTGGGCTCCTCCCTGTTTGTCCGAAATCTCCAGTTTAGCGTTGAATCACCCCCCACAATCTAAGGCCTTGTAGTAGAGCTGCCAATCTAAGTTAGCACGATCTAAAGACTGGACTACGATGACGCTTGCGGACTGGCATACACTACGGTAAGGTCAAAAGATTGTGACATATACTTAACGGTAGTATGAAGAAATTGCCGATGAGTTATAACTTCAGAGATATCAAAAGTCGCCTTCTAAAGGAGCCAAATATCTCCCGAAAACCCTTCAACTTCGATTCTAAAGGAAAAATCATACCCTAGGGAAAGAATTACATCTTTGGCCCGTGATCCACTAATTCGGGGTTCTAACAAAACCAACATGCTCAGTTTGTAACTACGAATGTATTATGCAGCAGGGTCTGAAAATTAGCCCCTCCTGCCCCTTGACAATTCTAGAATAATATCGACATACAAAAAGGATAGGGAAGAAAAGGTACCCTACATCGGAGCAACCACTAGGCTCCCTGCGTGTTCCTCCTTGAACTCCCCTGCAAAAATGGGCTGTATCTCGTCCACAAGCGGGCTTGGGCCCATTAATTCATTTTGCCCATCTGAGTCCATCGCGATATCGGGAGGATCCGATGGAAAAATTCAGGTATATCGAATCCTTCCCTGAAAGGAAAGAGGCAAGAAAGAACACAGCGAGCAAAAAGCTTTATGCTTCGTGTAATTGTTTTAAAAAACTTTTGTTATTACTTTATGGCCAAAAAAATATATTCCTATTGTTGAAAATATCAATAAGTTATGGTTAGTACGAGCATTTTTGGTTAGTCCAATGGATCTTTACTGCTGCTAAAATTATTCTGAGATACATTTCCAGTTTTATTAATTTTATTATCATTTACTATTTTAAAAAATATTTTTAACATGTACAATCTTTATATTACATAACAATTTTGACACAACTAAAAAAGTAACATTTTTTAGGTATTTTATATCTTAAATGTTTGGTATTTTGTATATTTAGATTACTCATACTTTTGCTAGTTTAATTTTTTAAAAAATATTAGTATCCTTCTAATTATTCTATACATTCTTTAATGTAGATTTTTGTTAGAATCCAATCGTGATCGAATCACACGTTTATTGAAAAATGAAAATTTTTACAGATTTTGAACAAATCCTGATAATTGAATAAACTTGAATAAAATATGAATACGAATAACAAATCTTACCATGCTCGTGTTCCTATTGAAAATCCTTTGAAACTTTTTTCGATTTGTCAACCACAAGCTGCTCAATTGACTAATCTCTGATATTATCTACAAAGTAATTTCTTAAGACCTTTTTAGAGAAAGAAAACAAAGGTGCTAGCTTCTAAACGTTCTTTCTATTTATAGAAAAATTATTAGGATTTTAATTTTTTTTATTAAAATTAAATTCTTTAATTATAATTAAATTAAAATCAAAATCAAATTATAATTATTTTAATTTTAATAAAATCAAATATTTCACATTTGATTCCTCAAGTTTCTCAAACTTTATAATTAAGTCCAATTTAATTAAATTTATTTTTCTTTCACAAACTACTCTTTGATGTGTGACCCATTAGGTATATTGACAATGATTGTAATGTTGCTAGACTTTAATCTTTAGAATTAGAAATGTCAAAGTGGTTAACTTAATTTGTTCATGTATGGTTATAATATATAATTTAATCATTTTGTCATCCAATGTTCCAATTGGACAGAGTATAGATACAATATATACTCTTTTCATCCAATCATATTAACAGAGTATGGATACAATGTATACTCTTTTCATCCAATCATATTCGTTCTTGCTAATTAGTAATTGATTTATAATTAATATTTGAAAACATTTTATCAAATTTCAATTCACTTTGACCAGAGAATTCTATAAATCAGTACTAATCAAGAACAACAGAACATTATCTCTAATTACTTTAGAGTAACGAATCCTTTATTGACTGACTCAACTATCTCCGTATGGTTCATATTGCATCCAATCACTACCAAGTGAATCATCTTAGGGTAGTTCATAAGTAACATCAACAAAATAATTTCCATACAAGATACCTTGATAATTTCAAGCATAAGGATCAACTACAACCAGCATTATGAGAAAATCCACAGATACATAAGTAATATTCCAATTGAGATGCTTATTGTCGAGTCAATTTAGTGTCTTATTCTCTAATAATTACCCACATATTAATTTAAGTATCGATATACTTTAATTTATAAGATTAATTTCTTTCTTCATAAGAAAGAAACATAATGTATGCTAGTTTTACCGTTTTAATAATATCCAGTCTTGATGAAACTACAACCAGAAATATTTAGGAATAATACGTAAATATAAATTAAATTTCACAATTATGATCTCATCATAATTTCAATCACATAGTAATTATTCTAGAAATTTTATTTTTAGTATTAAAACATCAAATATAATTAAATTAATATACAAAATAAACAATGCCTTTTTATTAATTGAAAAATAACGTCATACGTAAAGTCGCACCCAATCATAAACTAACAATTTAAACATTATTTTGGATATTTTTAAAATTTAAATTATATTCTATTCAATTTTAAATGTCTTTATCTCCAAAAAAGGATAATATTCCATTTTAATGTAAAATTTTACTTATATAAGATTTCACTTTTGTTATAATTTTTATGGTTTAGTCTTTAATATATTAATGATGTTGTGTCATTTCTATTTTACAAGACATATGATTGAGTTAGCCACTTACTACATGAATATTTAACCGCAATAGAGCTTATATTATTTTATAAATTTGCTATTATTTTCAAATAAAATAATCTATCCATACGTGTACCATCCTTTAGTTTTCATTTTGTTATGTTGCAAGCGAGATGCTTTTTCTTTCTTATGGATTTTCTGGAAGAATGTATACGGTTTGTGTATAGAGACGGTTGCATACGCAGTCGTGGAGAGTATAGTCATTCATAGATTACACGTATGTCCAAAGTACATACGCAGAACATACAATACAAAAGTACATACATTGCAGAGGGTAACAGAGTTGAGTTTGCTGGGTGAACTGGAACATCATTCCTCGGGCCGCAGTTGTCTGATCTGAAAGACCTTAAAAAAAAAAAAAAACAGAGACTTTAAAAACTCCCTTTCTTAAAAAGAAAAATTATGGAAAAAGCCAAAACAAAGACAAAGAAACACAGAAAAGGGGATTTCGGCGAGGAGCGAGAGGCGATCTCTTTTCTTCGAGTTGGAGTTAGAGTTGGAGTTGGACTCGGAAAATATACACGGAACCAGCTCTTCGATTTCGCTGATTATCATTATAAGAAATCCCATGATCTGTTGTTTCCTTTTAGTATTGCCCCCTTGCATTACCTAGTTATAGCTCTATCCCACTCTGTCAATCGAACTCCAATTCTCTGGTAAAACCCCTTCATTCCTTCCTCTCTTATTCGTTTCAACTTTTATGCTTTCTTGATCTTTTCCACTAGCATTGGTTCTTTTGGATCTGGGTTTTCTGACCGCAATTATTTCCCTTCGTTCTTCCCTCAAGACTTGTATTACCCACTTGTTCTGCTTTCTTTTGCTTTTGTTATTCCCCTTTGATCTTAGTTGTTTCTTCTTTCTGGTTGTTTAGAACGTGACCAAAGGGTTCGTTTTAAAACTAAAGAAGGACACTATTATCATTGAGTCTATTATAATTGGTTTACTAATCTTTCTCCACTTCTTGCTGGAAATTGTTTAACTTCATTCTCTGCATGTGTCTAGTTCCTTGGAATGAATTTGTACTTGTCTCTTTACTGCCTAGGTAGGCTGTAAGCCAAAGATAGCCTGCGTTGTTTCTGGCTGGCACTATTAGCATTATTGGTAATTTCGGTGTTGCGACTTCTTCTTTTTGTACATGTACAAGTCTGTGCATATAATAGCATGTTAATGCTTATAACTGCAATTTCCAATGCATCTGCAGATAAAAAGATAAAAAGGACACGTTTTCTCTCTTAGTGGCAGCATAGCTAATTGTTCCCAGCTTTGATATCATATCTGCTTTGTGACTTTTTGTGTGTTGTTAGGTTATGGATCAATGCTATCTTTCTACCGTTGGCGTTCTATTGTTGTTTAATGAGCATATGGATGTGTTCTTGTTAAGGTCGCAGAATTTCATCAAGGGAAGTTTGTTTGTGTTTTTTTTGGGAAATTGAAGGGCTTGGCAGGACCTCTCTTTTTGGGATCTTCTAATTTGAGTCTTCATTTTTTGGTTAGCTTCATTTACGTTATTTTTTTTTCACAGAAATTCTTCATGAATTGCTGGTTGATCAATCTCATGTACTTTCAATGATTTCTTGATCTTAGTTTCTTCTTTTCAGTATGAATTCTTTAATTTTGTTACTGGTTGCAATTTTATGTTTTTGTTTGGTTAGGTGCCTACAAATCTGCTGTCTTAATTCTCTTCTTATCATGGGCAATTGATGTCCTGCAACAGGTGGCTTAGTAACAAATCTCTGGGAGTGCTCATCTCCGTCTAAAATTTGGCACTCGACTTCAATGGATCGCCTTCGATCCTCCTCAGGTAATGGTGAGGATAACGTTGGGATTCCAGATGATTTACGTTGCAAAAGGTCAGATGGGAAACAATGGAGATGCACTGCCATGTCTATGCCGGATAAAACAGTTTGTGAGAAGCATTACATCCAAGCTAAGAAGAGGGCAGCTAATTCTGCAATGAGGGCTAGTCTCAGGAAGAAAAACAAATTGATAGGTGATTGTGATATTTATTTAGAGAGTAAGAGTGATGAATTTGACATACCCCTAGTGAACAAGAAATCTGAGGACTATCCTCTCTTAGCATCAACAAAAAAGCACAAGGAGAAGGCGTCAAAGGTTCAGGTTCAGTATTCACCTGAAACACCTGTTAGGAGTTTGTCTGTTCGCAACTCTCTAAATACAAATGTTGATTATCAAAGAGATGTTGAATTTGAAGAGAACTGGGAACCTTATAGAACGCCACCCCTTTCTGCAGTGGATTCATCCAAGAGTAGATCACAGAGAAGTTATGATGCTAGTGCTATGACAGTGAGTATATCTTGACAGCCTTTACGAGGCTTTAGATCAGCTATAATAATATCGTGTTCTATTTTTAATTATTTGACTACTTCAACGGCCCATTGTATTCCTTTTTGCTCCTCTTTCTGCTGTATGATCCTATGGGTCTGAGATGTCCAACTTATTTTCAGGAATCCTCTGATAGAAGCACGGATTCATCTGAAGAGACTGGTGGCCAAACTTGCCACCAGTGCCGAAGAAATGATAGAAACAGAGTTATTTGGTGTCAAAGATGTGATAAAAGAGGTTTCTGTGATAGTTGTGCCGCTGCATGGTAAGCGTAGATTACTTGGCCAGATGCTTATTATTTTTCATTATATGATACTTAGTTTGTTAGTTACTACATCTAGGTATCCAGACATTTCATTGGAAGAAATTGAGAAAATTTGTCCTGCATGTCGAGGTATATGCAATTGTAGGGTGTGCCTACGAGGAGATAATATGATAAAGGTAAACTTTTACATATTGGTACTTAGTGTTTGAATAAACCATGGATAACTTGCAGGATGATTCATTCCAGATGTTGAGCGTAATACTTTTTATGAGCTGCAGGTAAGAATACGGGAGATACCAGTCCTAGACAAATTGCAATATCTCTACTGCCTATTATCTTCTGTCCTTCCTGTAATTCAGCAGATCCACAGTGAGCAATGCTCTGAGGTAGAATTGGAGAAAAGTCTCAGGGGTAAGATTTTGTTGATATTCCTATCACATATGGAATTAATTTCCTCCCATAATTATTCTTTGAATTGATTTTTTGAACTTTTTTCAGGAAGTGATATTGATCTTGCTCGGGTAAAGCTGAATGCAGATGAGCAGATGTGCTGGTATGATGAGAAGCTTCCTGCTTACTGTTTTACCATGTCCTGTGTATAGTTAATCAGTATTGCCATAATTAGAAGTGTTAGCTCGTCCATCCAGTTGGTCCTTCTTTCCTAAATGATGTGTCTATGTCTGAATATATTGGTGATTTATATTCAATTGAATTGTTTTTATGGCCAATTTCTTATGTTCCTAAGTGGCTACTTTGTGAGGATGTCTTGGTCATTCTTAGGCTTGTTTTTTCTCTCTAGAAAACTAACTATGAAATGCCTTTCTACAGTAATATTTGTAGAATACCTGTTATCGATTACCATTGGCATTGCACAAATTGCTCGTATGATCTTTGCCTTCGTTGCTGTCAAGATCTCCGGGGCTCAGCAACACTTGGTCTTAAAAGTCATGTGACCGAAGATCATGCTGATGGAGGAAGTCAAGAAAATAAGACCTCTTTAGAGCTAGGGCAAAAAGCCAGACTAAGACTTCATCTGTCAGATAAGTATCCTGGCTGGAAAGCAAATACTGATGGCAGTGTTCCATGCCCACCAAAGGAATATGATGGCTGTAATTTATTGTCATTGAATCTTAGTCGCATCTTCAAGATGAATTGGGTTGCAAAACTGGTAAAGAATGTGGAGGAAATGGTCAGCGGCTGTAAGGTCTATGATACTAATGCATTACAGAAGTCTGGGTTAGGTGATTCTGTACTCTACCAGTTTTCTTACAGAGAGGACAGTGAAGATAATTTCTTGTATTGTCCGTCATCTAAAGACATTAAGGTAGAAGGAATAAGTTACTTCAGACAGCACTGGGTCAAGGGAGAACCTGTCATTGTGAAGCAGATATTTGATACCTCGTCATTTTCGTGCTGGGACCCACTGGTTATATGGAGAGGGATTCGGGAAACATCTGATGAGAAAATGAAAGATGAGAACAGAATAGTGAAGGCTATAGATTGCTTAAATGGGTCTGAGGTGAGCTCCTGACTGTTCCTTGTATTTGAACCTGTGAAATTTATTTTTATCCTGATTTCTGTTAATTTTTTATACTGAATTCTATGTCTTACAAATGTGAATCTTTGTGATAGCAGGTTGAAATCAAACTTGATCAGTTTATGAAGGGATACAAAAAAGGACGAATCCGTGAAAATGGTTTACCAGAAATGTTAAAGTTGAAGGATTGGCCTTCCCCCAGTGCTTCGGAGGAGTTCTTGTTTTACCAGAAACCTGATTTTATTAGTCAATTGCCTCTACTTGAGTTTATCCATTCAAGATTGGGTCTTCTAAATGTTGCGGCAAAGTTGCCTAATTACTCCTTGCAGAATGATGTGGGACCTAAGATTTATTTATCTTATGGGACCTATCAGGAGCTTGGTAGTGGTGATTCAGTGACCAATCTTCATTTCAAAATGCATGACATGGTAACTTAATTTCTTTTTAAGTTTCACAACGAATTTCTTTTAGGTTCTTTTCTTAGTTATTGAGATTTGAAAAATATTAGAGATTAAAGATGTATCTTTGTGGTAAGAGAATACTGTGTTCTAACATTGGCTGTGGCAGGTATATTTATTGGTGCACACTTGTGAAATCAAGCAAAAGGGCCAGGATGATAGTGACTCAGATGGCACTCAGACAAGCTTGAATGAGGGAAGGTTACCTGATTTATCTCTTGGTAAACATAACGTACTGCATGGACTAAAGATAGCTACTGATAACAATGTAAAATTGGAGGATTCAGGAACAACTACCATTCTTGAAAAGTTCGAGACAAATGAAAATCAACAGGTTCAAAACACCATTGAAGAGGGTGATAGATTGGAGGACCCACATTTACAAAATAATGGGGGTGACACCTCTATGGAAACCTGTGCTGGAATTCACTGGGATGTCTTCCGTCGGCAGGATGTTCCAAAGTTGGCCATTTTTTTGCAAAGACACTGTCAGGAATTTGGGCGTGCTGGCAATCTAGCTACTGATTTTGTAAGTCATCCGTTTAGCATCAAAATATAGGCCCTTTTTTAGAAAATAATACCACTGATCTTATTATCTTGGCTCCCAGTCAGCAAGACCACTTTATGATGCAGCATTTTTCCTTGATGGGCACCATAAGAGAAAATTGAAGGAAGAATATGGTATGAAAATTTGCAAATATTCACTTTTCAAGATAGTATTTTTATGTTGGGAAATTAGGCTTCTCGTGTGAGTAGCATAGGTGTACCTATGAAGTTTGCTGTCTAGAGAAAATGTACCTGCATGGAAAATTGATTTGATATGGAGACCTATTCCTTGTATTCAGGAGTTGAGCCATGGTCATTTGATCAACATTTGGGGCAAGCGGTGTTTGTCCCTGCTGGATGCCCTTTTCAAACAAGGAACCTTATGGTACGCTGATGGTGATTCATTTGCTTTCCATCACGTCAACTATAAGATTACATGTCTGAAGTGATTTTTCAGTGAAAAACATGGATAAATTCTTGATCCTAAATGATCACTTTGTCAAACATATCTGTCTTGAATATTTGACTTTTAGATTTTATGGATTACTCATGAAAAGAATCTCCATGACTATCTTGTGCCATTAGTCTGCATTAGAATGGTCATTCTTCGGAAATGGAATGAAATATCTTTTGTGTATTTCTGCTCAAAAGGAACTTAGGAGAAATCTTGATCATGAGGGAATAAAACTTCTGTATAGAAATAACTAGTGTTTGTTGGACAAAAATTATGTTCCACCATACAGCAATTTTTTGTGTGTTATTTGATGACCTGGTCATGTAGATGGAAGTTTGGACAGTTTGGTGAAAGGGAAGTATAATTTGTATTTCTGTCGAATTTTGCAGTCCAATGTTCAGGTGGGACTTGATTTCTTATCTCCTGAAAGTGTTGGGGAGGCTGTTCGGTTAGCTGAAGAAATCCGCTGTTTACCAAATGACCACGAAGCAAAACTTCAAGTGTTGGAGGTGAGGCAAAGAATCGTTGCTCAAGAATGTTAAGCACTTGTTTATTTGTAACTATTTGTATTTACTCATTTTCGTTTATCACTTTTTCCTATTATTTATGCATTTAAGATTGTTCTGTTTCTTTTTTGGGTTTGGTACAGGTTGGGAAAATATCACTGTACGCTGCCAGTTCAGCCATTAAGGAGGTCCAGAAATTGGTGCTTGATCCAAAGTAAGCTAATATTAACTTGTCAAATTTCTGTCCATGCATTCCTTTTCCCATTGGGAGTTAGCTGCTCGGGTTTTCCAAGTGCATTTCTGTGGTGGGACTAATGAATTAAATATGTTCATATTTCAGACTTGGTGCAGAGATCGGATTTGAGGATCACAATTTAACTGCGGCAGTTTTCGAGAATTTGGAGAACTTGGAAAAGATTACCAAGCGAAGACAGATAACTTGTGCCTGAATTAGAATTACTGTATATAACTGAATAGAAAAGATAATTTATAAAAGGTTGTCATGTCTCTTTAATCTTGTAAGCGTAGTGCTTAGAATTATTATATATTTGTATGGTTCTCAAGATCAGTGACTGACTTGTTGGTTGCGAGGAATTGTAAAATCATTTGATGATAAATAACGAACGTGTTTGAAGTTATTCGTATATATAATGTCTTGACAGGTTTCCAAAAAAGTCTTGGAAATCTTCTTTTCTACATTCCCATCTAGGTAAAGCATGTGTTGAATAGATTTGGTTAACCACGAGGTGTCCTAGGAAGATTTTAACTATGAAAAGCCGCCGTTCATTTTCAGACTAATCCCCTCCGCAAATTAGGAGATGAGACTAAAAGAATCTGAGATTCTTCGGAAGTCTGACTTGACATTTGGCCAAGCCGACTCTGGTGATTGTGCGTTTAAAGTGTAAAGCCTACCGCCATTAGCGCAACAAACTGCTACATTATGACGTCTAAATTTGGGACTTTCAACTGTGAACTCTAGCTCGTAATACCTCACATTCCGCCTAGAGCCCACCGATCCTACCCTTGAACTGCTTCCTATCAGTGTTCGTTTCAAGTCAGATCGTTGTCCAGATCCTGTGACCGTTTTAATTATGATCTCACCCACTTCCCTAGCACCTCCAAATGCTTCAAACCTAGAAAGCCAATGTCAAGCTGTTAAAATCCAGTGACGAAGATTCTGTTTCCAAGAGTGTATATATATATATATATATTTTCCTGCACACGTGCCTTGACAACACGAACATAGTTACTCACGAGAAATCAATAGGAACAGGTGAAACAATGACACTGACATTGAGCTCGCCACTTGAACCTGGTGGACCAAATGCAACAACTGGCTCATTTACATTCTTTCGTCGCCGGGCATCGGGTTTCTGAGCAGTTATGGGAGGAGGGTCAAGTGACCTATCATATTCTTCTCTCTCAGCTGCACGATACAGTAGCCTTTGATCGCCAACCCAGCTTGCTGGGTATATAAATTCTATCCTTAAAAATGCACCAAAACTCTTCTTTAGTCCAAAACACAATCTTAAAAACTACAATGAATATACAACTGTGGGTCCTATAAGAACTTCAATCTGGTTAATTTCAAGGACATGCTATTGAACTTACTAACCGAATCCTTCGTTTGTGTCAATACAACGGCTATACCCTCTAATGGGGTAAAGCACATCAAGTTTGAGATTTCGAGCGCTTTCTGGAGATAACCCCAGAAAGAAGCTGGTAAGTCCAGCGAAGTTTGCGCCAACAGCCACTAGAGAAGCTGAGCCAACTCCAGCTAGCAGTCTCCTCCTAAACGTTGAAGCCAACGGTGCAAATTGTTCCGCCGGACCCTTGCTTATTACTTCCTGGGAACTCTCCTTCTCCGATGACTGCGTCATGTATAGCCTTCTATGGATGGAGTTGGACCCATTTTTCCATGTATCAAAATAGCATCGAAATGCCATCGGATAGCTAGTAAGGTTCTTACTTTCCACCAGGTCAGTTCAAGGTGACGGTGGAGTGGACAACAGGCTTATCCATATTTTGATACTTATCCTTTCCAAAAAGTTATTGGCGCTAAGACAGACACATTGGGTTCATGCTGAGTACACAATTTTATGGGCCAAATCCAATGGGCTACTATCCTAAATTGAAGAGAAATAATTATATACATTAACGTCTCACCCGTTGTTTAGAGATTGAGGGTCTGCTGCCACTAAAAATTTAAAACTTAGATATATCTTTATTATATATAACATGTAAGTCATAAGTTAATTCCTCATAACATAATTAAATTTTTTAACATAATCTATTCTTCTTTTTTATATAATACATTTGATTTTATTTCTAATGTAACTTTTATTTTAATTATTAGGTTAAAAGCTCTTAGTAGTAAATGAAAATTAAGGCATCATTTTCTCTTATATATAAATTACTATTATTCCCATTTTTTATTTTTTAAGATGACCCTGCAATTATCTCTTTTACTGGTTTCCAAAATGGTGTAGGTAAAAAAGTCAACTTCTAACATGACAATTGACATGCATATAAATAATATTTTTTTATTTGACTCTTCAAATACTTTGTTTGTCTTCCTTCAAACACCTATCTTCCCTCTCCTTGTCGAGAGCTCGCCAACTCAAGTCACCCACAAAACACTCCTCACGTCTCTCTTTATTCACCAACCTGTGATGGCTACTTTATCTCTCTCAGTTTTAGCACTCTCAAATTCATAATGGACACTGGCAATAGTCTCGTTTGGTGCTCTTGTACATCTCGTTACCTTTGCTTTAGATGCAATTTCCTAAATGTTGACCTACCAAATATCCCAACTTTCATACCTAAACAGTCTACCTCCTCCAAGCTTATTGGCTGCAGAAATCTTAAATGCATTTAGATTTATGGCCTCAACGTCCTGTCTAAATGTCAAGATTATAATCCCACAACCCTTGGTGTTTTATGATAGGATATCGCCAACTTTAGTTAGTTTAGTCATTGCAGGGAAGAGTTTTGAGAGAATGACGCGATAGAAGACCTAGAGATCAAATAGAAAAGTAGAGGAGATAGAATGCCCAGATATCATATCCGGTTGAAATAAAACCCAGATAAGACGAATATCCAAAGAGTAATGCAGCACTATGCTAAATCTCACAGTTAATTCCTTTGTCGATAACAAGGGAGGATGGAATTGGATTCTATTTCAATCACTCATCTCTAACCCCGTTTGCATGACGATAGCAGGAACATTACCTCCAAGCCCTTTTTTGGGACCTGTTTCCTTGATTTGGGGAGTGTCAAAAAATGGTATTTTTCTACCACTCTCGCTTACAGTCTAATCGATAAATAGTTAGACACTAGCAAAGAAAGCGAATGGACCAGAATATTGAAATAATGGGAGGGGCGGCATAGGATCAAAGTGTTCATATGGCTAATGGCCCGTGATAGCCTTCTTACTAATCATTAACGACACATCAGGAAAATCACAACAGATCCCTTATGTCAGGTTTGTGGTGAAACTGAAATATTATTGCATGTACTCCAAGATAGATGTAAAGCTCACAACTTTTGGAGAAGATTCCTTATCGTTGCCAACACAAATGAATTCTTTCGTGTAAATACCACCAGCTAGATATCAGGAAATTTGAAACAAACCACGTAGATACAAAGGTTTCAATGGTCAATTGTATTTGGTACGACTTGTTGGTTTTTATGTTATTGGAGAAACAAAACTGTGCTCGACATACAATTCTCCTAGCCTACAAACCCTCATCAGATTGTGTTAGATTATGTACAATCGATACAACAGGCCAAGGAATTAGTAGGGAGAGCATTATCGCCAGCAAGGTTGTGAGTAGAGACCGTTGTGAGCTGGCGAAATCCTCCACCTGAATGGATTCAGATTAATACGGATGGTGCTTATAAAGTGTCATGCTTGTGGGCTTCAGTAGGAGGAATAATTAGAGATAGTACGAGATCTTGGATAGGTGGATTTGCACATAAAGTAGGTTACTACACAGTCGATGCCACATAACTATAGGGGTCTTTATAGGGTTACAATTTGCATGGGATCTCAAGTATCGAAGAGTGGAATTAGACGTAGATTCGATGCTAATTATCAACATACTATCCTCCTCAGTGGCTCAACAAAATCGGTTTAATTCCTTGATAATGGGGATTCGAAACTTAATAGTTAGAGATAAGATTGTAAAAGTTAGACATGTATACCATCAGACTAATAATGCTACGGATTGGCTAGCCAACTATGTCAGTTCACTTGAACTTGGCATTCATCTATTTCAAAACCTGCCTATAGGTTGTTTGTCCACTTACTAGAAGATATATCGGGAGTATCGCTTCACCGAATAGTAACTTAAGGTTTTTATCTATCCTTTTCAGATTAAAAAAAAAGATCTGTTTAGTACCAGATCTTAATGTGGGAAACACCCAAAATTGTACCCAGATATGTCCTCCTTATATTGTTGAATATGGTTTAGGTTCTACATATAGGATTTTACTGTCAAAAACCTAATTTTTCCAAATCAAACTATAATTGATTTTCTTGTGGGTTGCTCCATTTTCTCAACCCGGCAACCTGAAGGTATTCACAAGTTCAGTCGAAACTTGGAGTTAATCCCTTCATAACTAGGTCTTAAAAAGTTCACGTATTGCTTAGTGTCTCATTGCTACAAAGACACATCAATGAGTTGCGTCCTGATTTTGTTTATAGGGTCGGGTAAAAGTGATACCAAAACTAATGGGCTTAATTACACACCATTCTCGAAGAACCCAAATGTCTCAAACACTGCATTTCAAAGTCATTACTACGTATCTTTAAGTAAAATTATTAGAGGCAAGCACGTGAAAGTGTTGTATAGTCTACTATTGTATGGATTTGATGGTAACGAAGGCACTATAGTTGATTAAGGCACAACATTCACGAAGGGATTCAGTTGGGTCAGGGAAAATAGATGCAAATTAGGATAAAATTTAGGATTCAATCCATATATGTTTTAGGGGCAAACAATGTAAACTAATTTTAAGTTTTGGAAAATAAATAAATATAAATTAATTTTAATTTTTGTTAAAATTATTATTTACATGGCAGCTGGCCTTACGTGACATGTACATATGACCAAATTTAACAAGAACATAACATTTATTTGACAGAGTTAGCATTTTGGGAGTAAATTACTCTATTTTGAAAATGTTAGAGGATAAACTAGTATTAGAGATAACGATAGGGGTCACATTAAACTTTTTTGTCCAATATTATAGGAAAAATTGAACTTTTTGTTTTTTTAAATATGAGTTCAAATTAATTATTTTACAACAAGAACGTGGGTCGTTTGAGCTATTGGATTGAACTTTGTGTTGATTCTTTAGGTTTTAGGCCGATTTAAAACTTAAGTTGATTGAGTCTAATCCATTGACTTCACATTGGACAAATTAAATCAAGTCAAACTGAATTGGACTAAGTCGAATTCGAATATTTTTACCAACTCTATGTGAAACAGTGAAGTGAATAAAATAAAACGTGAGCTAGGTTATGGAACAATATTAATACTGTGCATTTTGTAGAAAGTTAGAAAAGATAAAAATAAACATAAGTTATAGTTGTCTATGAATAGAAGAGGGCATGTGTAGGAGTGTGCAAAAATAAAAAAGAGTTAGGAATACAGAGTATAGTAAAATATTGATTGAGGTGGAGGAAAAACAAAAAAAGGTTTAAAGACTTTGGAGAGAGATAAACTACCTTGAGTTTGGAGGAGAAAATAAATCATAACACAGGTGGGCAATGGGGAAAAAAAGAGAAGAAAAGAAAAGAGAAGGTAGTTGTCAAGTCAATCTCTTATTTGTAAGCTATTAATAAAGATGGATAAATCAGGAAAGCGTTATCCCATTTTTGTTTAATTACTATAAGTTTGACCTTTTCTATTTTATTTTAATTTCAATGAAGAAATCTAAATTGAAGTTTTATAAATTTCATAAAAAATTTTAGCAGAGTAGGGCTTCATGAACTTTTCCTTATAAATATATTTCAATAAAAATATATTGTTTTTTATCTACTATTTATTTATTACAATTATGGCCCAATAAAAAAGCATAGATTTTTTTAACAAGTAATATCAAATCATTGGTTAGTACTAACTATTCAATTTGAAAATCATATGTGAGGATATTTTGTCTTTTAAGGATTAGAAGATCTTATTTTTGGTTACTTAGGCAAGGTTAAAAGTACAATTAACAAAAAATGAACAATTTTTGACCTAATTTAATGTACTGATAATAGTATATTAATCACGTGTTGTAAGAGATAAACACATGCATATTATGAGAAAGCTAATAAATATTTGTAAAAGAAAGATGTAAAATAATTCTTTCTTGTATTATCTTTAGAAACCCATTAAAACCCCTTTTATCTATGTAATGTTCTAGTAACAAGCAAACTCTCTTGAAGCATTCACTAGTGAATTCAGGCAAAATTTAATCACTAGTATAATTAAATTTGCACTAAAATGAATCAAAGATAATTGACAGAAATATATCCCATTTATCAATAAAAATAAATTAATATATATAAAGATAAATGCAAAGGTTCCATCCTATCTAGACAAAAAAAATAATTACCCATTCATCATATTTAAACCACTATATGTAACAATAAAAACAAAAGAAATGAAAAATAGAAAGATTTATAGAATTGATCTCAATATTCCTATACGAGATTCAAGTTGTTAGGATGTTTTCAAATATCATTATCTTTCAAAATGGCTACTCTATGCTCCTTTAGTTCTTTCTACCCCTTTCGGCAGCTAACTCTGTTGGCCTAGAATTTTTTTTGTGTGAATAAGCATGATTTGAATTGCTTTCAAGGTTTTAATAGATAAGCTTTTTATCAAGAGTGATTAATTTTGTTAAAGTATGGAAGAAAGTATGACAGGGGTTAGTGGAAGTATTAAAGTAGTAAGAAAGATTGAGGGTAATTTTGGCAAGCCACATAAGTCTAGAAACCATAAGGCATTAAAGGAAGGGAAAGGTGGACGTTTATAAGTCATTAAGGGTAAGATGGGAAGAAAGAAGTGTTGTTTTCTTCCAAAGAGAAGGAAAAATGAAAATGGAAAAGAGAGAAGTGAAATAACAAATAGGAGAGAGAGAAAGAAAGATTTTGGGTGGTTGAGAGGAAAGAAGAGGGTTGAGCTAGGGTTTCATCTTTTCTAAGCTT
>JANZLF010000006.1:20463128-20479615 GCA_026546835.1 Erythroxylum foetidum | reverse complement strand
AGATGATTTCTTAAAAAGTTTTGAAATCTATCGTTTCTCCAAACTAAGCATGCTTTCTTTTTCCGATCCAACAGTTAGAATGGGAATGTGAAGTACATTGACTAATATAAGATCATACATAAAACTATAAGTTAAAAGTACATTTTATACCTCAACATTTACAACTGAATACAAAATAGATCTTAATGTTTCAAGGCGTTCAAATTGAACCCTAAAGTTTTCAAAATCAAAATAAACTTTAAATGATTGAAAATTTTAACAACATTAACTCCCCTTCAGTTAAATGTCATATCAATGCTGATGTGATGTTATTTTAATTTTTTAACATAAATTAGGCCATACTACCTTATGATAAGTGAAACCCACTATCTAAAATGTCTTAACAAAAAGTCGATCCTAGTGCCACATGACAATAGAGCCTACTTTTGATTAGTTTTAAAAAATAATTACGTGGCAGTAGGGCTTAATTTTTATTTAAAAATAAAAATAATGATATGCCAACATTAACATGGAATTTAGATGATGTCAGTTAACTCCATCAATTTTTTCATCCACTTAGCATATGTTTTAAATGTTTTGAAATTGTTATGGTTCAATTTGAACGCTTTAAGACATTAATCTTCAAGTTGTATTATGTGTTAAGTCAAAATGACGTTACATAAATGATTTTGATGAAGTACAAATACTAATGAAAAGCAGACGAAGAAAAACAGACGGAAGAAAAGCAGACAGAAGTTAAATTGAAAAGCAGACGAAGAAAAACAGATGATAGAAAGCAGACGAAGAAAAATAGATGGAAGAAAGCAGACGGAAGAAAAGCAGGCGGAAGAAAAACAGACAAAGAAATATAGACGGAAGAAAATCAGACAAAGAAAAATAGATGAAAGCGAAAAATAGATGAAAGAAAAGCAGACGGAAGCAAACCATGTCAAATCAATAATTAGTTTGAGTTAGTTACAAAACTCAACTGAATAACCGTTTCTTGAAAGAAGCAAGAATCAAGAAGCAAGAATCAAGAATCAAGAAGCAGTTGAAGACGGAGACTATAAATATGAGTCGGAGTCGAAGATTAAAAAAGTTACGAAAGTTACACGAAAATTACGAAGATTGCAAAAGTTACAAAAGTTAGAGCTTATCAATACTTGAGAGAAACTATTGTGCAAAAAATCTAGAGCTATTTTTCTGTAACAAAGCTCGAAAAATCTTTCAGTTGAAAGTAGTGCAGATAGCCTGCAGATGCTAAATGTGAAATAATACTGATTGTAAGAGACTTGAAGAGGCTCGAAGACAAAGAATACTTGTAACCGTTTTGAGAGATAGTGAAATCTCAGAAAGATATCTGAGGACTAGACGTAGCCCACGGTTTGGGGTGAACCAGTATAAAAATTGTTGTCAACATATCTCTACCCTTTATCTCTCTTATCTTTCAATTTTTGATTTTACTAGTTTTTATACAAGTTTTCGAAAACTACGTTATAACTTTGATTTTCAGTAGTTCTTGCGAAAAGAACAAGTTTCTTTTAACAAAACGTTTTCGAAGGGTTTTTAAAAAGGAAAATACACAATTCAACCCCCCCTTCTTGTGCATTTACATATCGTATAATAAGTCTTGTATTAACGTGTGATTCACTTCATTAGGTACTATTTATTTAATATTGTAATATTTTATTTATCCTAGTTCATTATTGAGTTAACTTTAGTTTATTTTGTTTAATTTAATTTTTAAATAAATTCACAATCTAATTTGATGATTAGATAATAGAAAAATGGTTAATACTAGTATTTATAGTCCTTGTGAGATCGACCAGTACTTGTTAGTGTTAGCTACTGCTATATCGTGTACTTGAGGTTAAAACTTATTTATTTCTTATAAGCACATAAATAATCAATCAATTTTTTATTGCTAGGGACTATAATACTAGGAAAGTGTAGCTTTTATTAACCAAACCATTATTTATGTTTTTATTACTTATTCTTAGATGTCTATTTATTTATCTTTTGAACTTATCTATTTTGACTCTATGTTTGTGGCTTACTGTTAGGATTTATGATTCATCGTCATAGATAGAAACCATAATGGAAGGATAGAGAGGACAGTATTCTCATGGGAATCATAATATACCATCAAATATGGCAAAATCACAAACTTGGGATGAAAAGTATGGTGACATGTATTTAGAAGCTTAACTGATATCCATCTTAAGATGTGACATTTATGGGGATAACCATTATAATCATGAATGATGAGCACCATACTATATGTCGGAGCATCCATATTGAATATGAAATTGGCCTCAAAATACATCATATGAGAATATTTATAATTTAAAGTGCAACAACCCTTATGCTAATAAATGGAATGATTATGTTTTTGCTGAATCTTTACAAGAACAACAGTAAGAAGAATATCTTATAGATATTTTAGTGGAAGACATTGCCAAAAGAGACGTTAGCCACTATAAATTGAAAGAGAGCTAAACACATTTAGCTGAATACAACATATTATTTGAGCTTATTAATGCCTATGAGTGAAGAGGAGACAAATGTTGACTTCATGAATGATGTTGCAATTTAAAAAAGATGAAAAATAAGGTAGTTGAAGAAGATGAGATGGTAAATGTTATTTTAGAAGAGAAAGAAGAACATATGACAAAGAAAATGGAGGTTAAAGAAGAGGATGAAGCCTCTATCCAAGCAGAGAAAGTAGAAGAGTAGACAAAGGTGATTAAAGAAGAAAAAGAAAAGAAGCCAAATAAGAAAACTATTAATGAATAATTGGTAGTCACATCAAGTACAAATAGTTTCCACATCCCACAAGACAAACTTTTTGAGTTAACTAAAGATTCAAAGAGTTTTATTATTCCTTTTTTATCAACAATTTATTATTAGAAAGGGCATTAATGGATTCAATTAGAGTTAATAGCTTGATAAATTATATATTTATCAATATCTTATAACATCTGGCTTATTCACAGGCCACTAAACTACTATGTGAAGAAATGAGTAGAAGAAAATCACCAATTATAGGCCCAGGTTGATGCTAAACATGAAGGGTACATCGAGCTAACGATGTTAAACAAGCGCTACTTAGGAGGCAACACATAAATTAGGATATATTTCATTCCATTTGATTGCTTTATTTCATATTTTTTTTCTATTCTAAATGTTAGTATAGGATTTAATTGATTTTTGGTGTTTGAAGTTAAGATAAAAAAAAAGCATCCCTAGTTGAATTTGCGTATTTTTCGTGTTTGTGGTATGCATGTTGAATTTGGTGACTTTAATTGAAATGTTTTTAAGGTTTTAAATAATTTATGTGGTATACATGGATATACACATGACCATGTATATGCCCATATACACACAATTTTGTTTTCAACATGTTCACACGTTCATAAATACCTATATGGTCTAGCGAGATGCCTGTTTGTAACTTACATGATCATTTATAAGATCGTATACCTGATCGTGTAAGTTCATAAAAACTCACATGCCTATGTCCCTTTAAAATTAACACATCTATGACTCACACAATTAGTTACACAGTCGAGTAACTGACCATATAAGTCCATGTCAGCTATTTTACCTTAATACTTTTAACATTCCCTTTTTATTTTTAAGAAAACCATCTCCTTTGTCTTATCTCACTTTAAACAAGTTTTAACAAAATGATTTTCTTGAAGTCAGCTCTTCCATCAATGTTAGCTTATTTTTCTCCATCAAGACAGTTGATCATTGTGCTGAAATCATCTTTTTTTAGTTCTGGTTAAGCGTATAGGATTATTTAGATGCCTTACTTATTACCAATGTCGGGATGGTGAGACTTATGGTGGCACTAAAAATCTAGGTTGTCTGTTCTAAAAACTTAAAATTTGAGGTTCATTTGTTTACCTATAAACTTGGGTGAATTCTACTTGGTGATTATTTCCTAAATTTTTTACCTTTTGCTAAATCCTAAGAATTCGTTGGTCCCCGTTCCTAAAGTTGTATTATACTTGGGAACATAAACACATGGTCTTACATTTGATGTTGATGCTAAATGATCTTCCATAAATTTCAACTTATTTTTTACATTTAACAATAGTTGTAAGTTGAATTTAATGGCATTAACAGTTGCCACTGGTGGGAATGGTTTTTTAGATATCAACATACTTTGGACAACCTTAGTGGACAACAAAATTCCTTTATTGATATAGTCTTAGATCACATTCTTAAATCCCCAATATCAATTTATCGAGTGGCTCTAAGTATTATGATATTTGCAATAGTCTGTACCTTTATTTTCCGTTTTGTAGAAATTTTATGGTCTAGGGGTAAGGTGATAAATTTTTCTTACAATAATTAACCAAAATTTGACTTTGTATTAGAGATATTAAAGGTATACTGAACTTGAGTTGATAGAGTTTACATTTTCTTTTTGAATTTTATATATTTGCATTCCAGAGAAAGGTAAATGCAAGTTCCAGGGATCATACAAATTTGTCTCAGTAGCATAAGTGTTGGCAATTTTTTGGTGATGCTCTTCCTCAAGGAATTCTTCATATTTGAAGACTTTTGCTGCTAATTTATAGAAATCACAAAATTCCACACATAGAATTTCTTTCATAAGTCAATGTCCACACCCCCTTTGAGTTAATTTCACATATTCAATTTGTAGAATTGTGATCCAACATTGACTTTTCATCTTCTTGAAACGAGTCATGAATATGTTAGCATTCTCACCATTCTTTACCCTTAACAACTTAACTATGCTAACTCTGAGTTTAGTCCTAAGAAACTTAATATGAAAAAATCTTTCTATTTAGCCCAAGAAAGGAGAGAATTCCTAGCTAACAATGAATACTAAGAAATGGCAGTTCCTGTTAATGAATTTAAAAACAACTTAAGCTTAAAGTGGTTGAAGTTTATATCATTTTCTAGTTCTCCATATTACATAGTAAATTTGGCTATGTACTCAATGGTGGATTGACCATATTCACCATAAACAAGTTTAATTTGAAAATTATGTAGTCACGAGGATAAGAATTCCCCTAATCAATATATTCCTAATAAGGCTTACGAAATTTTGGATAGATAAGTTGTCTTAAACTAGGCCTGTACAATTCCTGAAGTGCTTTTATGATGGCTTCCATAACAACTCATAATCCCATTTATGGTGAGTGAATAGTGGGATTGTGGTTTGCAATTGCATTATTAAGTGGTCCATTAGCTTCAGCCTTTCTAATAAATCCATGTGTATTGAGAATTTAGGGCCTTATTACATATCGACTATTACTAAGATCAATGTAAGGAGGCGCTACATGGATATCCTCTATTTAGTGTGGAGGGACATATCTTTCATCTACTTAAGAAGTAGCTAGAAGATGACCACATTCTTTGACTTCCTTTACGTTAGGAGCTAGATGCCTCCCAAATAGTTCAAAGTTTTACTTTCCTACCGCAGACTAATTCTGTCCAACAAATTGTATAAGAGTGGAGGTAGTTTTTCAACCTTCTCTATTAATATTTTGATCGAGCTTATCATGGAGGCTATGCTAGATTTCAATTCAATAATTTTGTTTGTGAAAATAATGTTGTTTTGTTGCGACGATTTTGGATTCTCACTAGCAGAAAAGTTAACTGAAGGTAAGGTTGCCTTTTCAAGATTCTCTACCATTTGAGATACAAAGTTGTCATTCCCTATGACTGTACGGACTTATCCCTCTAGGACTAGAGGTAAAACAATTTCTTTTCCATTTCACATTCTAAACATCTTCTTTCTCCTAGGTGTGCCAAATTACTTGGTGCTAATATGAAATTCAGGTGTATCAACGAGGAATTTTCCAAGAACTTTTACCTAACTTCTTATCAACGATATAAGTATGCTTAGGAAAACATAAAAAATAAAATTCTAAGCTACCAAAATACCAAAATATGTTGAAATGAAATTTGAGGCAAAGGAAGTAATTTATTGTTGTAAAAATGAATCACAAGCTATGTAACAAAGTTGAATTCGCAAATCAAAGTAAGTTAGAAAAATAACAAAATGTAAAAGAAATAAGTTGACTGATTTCTCATAGCGTGATTTTTGTTTATTGTGATTGTGTTGGTATTGAAATTGGAATTGGAATTATCCTCTCTATTCTCATGGTGCCGGTGAATTTATAATCCTCTGATCCTTAAACAAATTTTTTTTTATTATAACTGCATATATATTTTAGCTAATTATCTCCTAAACTTTCATGTTCTAGACTTCTTGTAATTGCTTAACTTTCACATTCCAGACTTTTGTCTCAAGTAATTTCCTAACTTTCAATCCACTTAGTAATGTCTTTACTAATTATGTTCCACCAGTTTTTCAACTTCCATATTTTAGATTTCTACAAATTCAACACATTTCTTTCTCATGTTCGTAAGTTAAAACATTTACTGAGCTTGCCTTTTAGGACATACAGACAAAATTATTTTAAGCTATAATAATGAGTAAATAAAAATGATTAAAATTTTACCAACCATAAATCTATTATGAACAATATTTTAAAATATCATAAATTTTAATCCTTTAAAAATATTAGTAAATATAAAAAAAATACTGTGATAATGTATTATAAATTTATAAAAATACAAAATACTATTTAAATCCATGGAAACAAGCCGTGCAAAGGTGGACAACACGTCTAAGAAAGCTGGCTCATATGCAATAGTGATTGAATTGTGAAAGCTTCGCAACTGTCCACACGCATTAATGTTTCGGTCAAAGAAGGATGTCTTCCAAGCCTTATAGAATGAATGAACAGACTCTCGCAATCTTAGAAATACATAATTAAATATTAGAGGGGAGTCGGTGGCTGGTCCTTTTAAATCTTTACTTTTTTATTATATCAGGTATTCTAACTTAATCAGATTAATTCTAAACTCCTACGATTTTATATTAAAAATTTAGAAGTTGTAAATTTGAAACCTTAAATCTCTGAAATTTCTACGTAGTCTGTATATTTTTGCGCACAAAGAATCTCCACGTTCTCAAAAGTAAAATCTTTACTTTTGATGATGGAAAGAGTCGTTAACTTAATATTTTATAATAAGAAACAGCGTATTTGAAGGATAAGATAAGAAGTAAACATAACATGGGTATGAACACGCAAAGCTGCCTTCCTACAAAGCATTGAAGACGCAGCCCTCAAAGTTTTTGCCTTCATCAACATTTATTTTAGCACATTTGATCACTCAAGTTGTAGCAGAAACAACACAACTATTCATCCCTGTAGCGGCAGAGAGGAAGAGCACCCAACAATCGCCGAAGCAACATCAGCAACATAGTTGGAATCGAGAGAGAAAATGCAGGAAGACCATCGCAACAACAGCCACAGCCATACTAACCATTTCCATCGAAACAACCACCATTCCCCCATTAATCACCACCTTCACCGCTTTCTTCCCAAGCGTATAATCCTTGTCCGCCATGGTGAGTCTCAGGGAAACCTTGACACCGCCGCATACACCACCATCCCTGACAACAAAATCCCGCTAACCCCACTTGGTTTAGCTCAGGCTCGTGAAGCAGGGGCCCAGTTGCTCAACCTTGCCTCTGAAAATGGAACATGTGCCAAGAACTGGCGAGTGTACTTTTACGTGTCGCCTTACGAACGCACCCGATCCACGCTTAGAGAGATCGGTCGGTCTTTTGAGAGGGAGAGGATCGTTGGGGTTAGAGAGGAATGTAGGGTACGAGAACAGGATTTCGGCAACTTTCAGGTTGAAGAGCGCATGAGGGTCATCAAAAGGACTAGAGAGCGGTTTGGAAGGTTCTTCTATCGGTTCCCTGAAGGTGAATCTGCTGCAGATGTATTTGATCGCGTTTCAAGTACGTTTCTCTTTCCAATCCTTTTTCTTTTGTGCATTTCTTGTTTCCTAGGGGTAAAAGTTGAATCAGTGAAGTGATTGGAGCTGAAGAAAAGAAAGAAATGGAAATGGGATCTTATGAAAACCTAAAGATTGTAAATTGTCGTTATTAGTTTCTTCTTTCCTTATTGGGCTTTGAAATTACTTCATTCTATTATACTTCAGTCTTTTGGCGTCTTATAATTGTTTTGTATATGGGATTCTTGTAGATAAGACAGAAATTGATTCAGTTACAATATCGTTGAGGGTAGCATGGTGTTTCTGTAGTTGTATAGTTAGCTAAAGCGTAAAATAAATTATCCAAATTAGTTTTTTGTTTTAAAGTATCAACTGTTGGGATATCTGTTGATATTGTTTGTGTAAATTAACAATAGAACTCAAACATCCAGGTTGTGTACTCGACTTAAAAAGTCCTTCTAGTTCTTTCTAGACTTTAATGTGCAAGGGATTAGGAAATGGAGAAAGTCTCAACAAAATGATCTTGTAAAGATTCATTCTGTATGCTCCCAAGTCTGTTTTGCATTTTGGAAGCCTAAACACATTTAAACATCCCCACCATGTTCTATTTTTATTTAAGCCCAGTTTTTGACAAATTTGACTGTATATCACTACAATTCAATGGTAGATGTGTGTTGCTCAAATTGGAATTAAAATTCTTTCTTTTTCTATTGCTCTTGTCTATTTATGAGATGCTGAACAAACATTTCTACTTAATATTGTTTCTGCATAATATGCCCCAATACTTGGTCTGGTTACAACTTACAAGCGATTGATGAAACTTATGTTGTTGATGTGTCAAAAGAGACATTTGATGAGAAGCAGCTCACTGGTAGGAATATTTGTTTCCACGAGAACTCACCTTCTGGATGAATCTATGAACTGTGTGGTGCTCTATTGCTCCCTGTTGCTTTTGTTGATTAGGATCTCTTCTTTTTCCTTGTATGGAATTTGTGATAATGTATCAGTTAGCAAGAACATAAAATAAAGTATCCAAATTAGCTCTCTGCTTCAAAGTAGCAATGTTAACTCTGGACATATTGATATTGTGTGTGTAAATTAACAATAGAACTCAAAAATTTAAGCGTAAGTCCTCCTAGTCCTTTTTCCTTGCAAAATTATTTTAGCATCGGGACTTCAATGAATTGAGCTCTTAAAAGCTTCCTGGGCATATTTTACAGAGCGCTTGTAGATGAAGCAATCACTGCTTTTGAAATTTTATGCCACTTGTCTTTCTAGAATTTGATGTGCAAGGTACCATGAAATGGAACCATTTAGAAAGTTGTGATTTTTAGGGTTGGGAAAGTCTCAAACAAAAAATGAACTTGAAAAGATAGAATTTTGTTCCATTATATATACTCCCAAATCTGTTCTTATATGTTTTGTTTTAAAGCCTAACCACATTCAAACATACTACCGTGTTTTATGCTGTTTTCAGCCCAACTCTGACAATTTTATATTGACATACTATCTGGAAGTAAAATAGCTCTAAGCAAATGAACTTTGGTGATGTTAACAATTTGGGGTCTTTCTATATGATTTTGAAACTGGAATTTGTGGTTTTATGCAAGTGATTAGCATTTGGATTAAAATATACTCTTGTTTATAATGTGTTGCACTGCAATTCAATAGTAGATGTGTGTTGCTCATTTTGGAGTCAAAATTCTCTCTTCTCACATTGCTTGTGAACAAACATTTCTGCTTAAAATTGTTCCCATTGGTACTTGATGTGGATACAAATGATTGATGAGACTGATGTTGATGTGAGTTGTCAAAAGAGAAGTAGCTCACGGGTATTCTGGGTGAGTCCATGTTGTATGGTGCTCTATTGCTTCTTGTTGCTTTTCTTGATTAGGATCTCTATTTTACACTGTATGGAATTTGGTTGACAATGTATCCACGTCACTCTTATAGTCACCAGACTTTATTGTTTTCCCAAGTGAAAGCTGAACTCGCCGGATACGAGTCTCAACCAATGCCTTTCATATTGGACTTGTGTTGAAATTCTTCCTTTTGCTTTGTAATGGTGAAGGAAGATGCAGAGTATGTGGTACAATGAATCAATTTGCAGTATTTGGTTGTGGTTATTGCTTTATTGGACATACATTAAGATGTTCTACAGGAAAATGCCATGAACTACATCTCTTAAGAGTAGCTTAATAACTAAATGAATCTCTTTGGAGCTGTGCTTGATAAGAGCTGTGCTTTGGCAGATTTTCTGGAATCTCTTTGGAGGGACATAGATATGAACAGGCTTCACCAGGACCCTTCCCACGATGTGAATCTGATTATCATATCCCATGGGCTAACTTGTCGTGTGTTCCTCATGAAGTGGTTCAAGTGGACAGTTGAACAATTTGAGCACCTGAATAATTTGGGGAACTGTGAGATTCGGGTGATGCAGTTGGGCCAAGGGGGAGAATACAGTTTAGCGATTCATCATACGGAGGAAGAAATGCAAGAATGGGGTCTATCGCCTGAAATGATTGCTGATCAGAAGTGGCGGGCAAATGCAAAAAAGGGTCAATGGAATGAAAGTTGTCCTTGGTACCTTGATGCATTTTTTGATCATCTAAAGGACGGAGATAATGAAAGCGAGGTCAAAGATAATGATTCTTCCACTTTGTGAATAGGCTACCCAGCCATAACCCGGAACTGCAATTCTTTCAATTCATTGTCATAAATGTAATTTGTTCACGATATCATATTCGAGGTTCTTGTATCATAACACTCATAAGTATATAGTCTTCTCTTGATTTCTGTTTTTCGTTTGATGACAAAGATAAATCGGTAAACTAGGGACCCAAAAAAATAAAAGAGAGATTGATCGGCTATCAGGGAACACTTGTGGCAAAGAAATTATAGTATCTATCAACCATAAACATTTAAGAGCTTCAGGTAGCGAAGCAAGTTGAATCAAGGGAAACTCCAATGAGTATGCATGATATGCTAGCCGGTAGTAGTTAGTGGTTTCTTTTGCTGCTACTGCAGGTTCTAGTTGGGAATGGTAAGGATAAACCCTGGCTGGGGCTGTTGTATCATTAACTCGGATTGTATTGTGAAGTCAGATATCAGCCATCAGCCCAAAAACATCCCAAAGTACGGTTTACGCATTGTAAGACAATTGAGGAGAACACGAGGGATTGATCATCTCTTGGAAAATTTCAGGCCTGCTGCTGCAGATCAAATGGAATGTAAAGCTCAGAGATTTGGCAAAATCTGGCTTTATTGATATAAAAATTCCATGGGATTTTATTTCCCTATTTTGGACTGTGCTGGAACAACAGGACCTTCATCAGATGATCCTTATCAATAAAAAAGAAAAAAGCCCTTGATTTTTTATTGGTATTTTCCCAACTAGCTCTTTGAATTGGTGACGATTCCTTGAAACAGGTATGACCGTCCCCCCATCATCAATCTGTTGTTTGAGAGGAGCAATGGTCAAAAATAGCTAAAGTTATATCCATAATGTCATGTGAATCAAAATATGTACTCTTATCTCACTGTTAACTAGCTGCTGCCGTTCTTTTCTCTGCTGGGATTAACCATACCAGAAAGTTTACAAAGCGTCAAGGAGAGAAGGATTGATATGCAAGAAAACTTGTGGCACGTAATAGTTTATACCTGATGCTGCTAGAATACGAATGTGGCAAAGACGTGAACATTGCAAAAAGCAGTAAGGAGTTCATATCAAGACATCACCACACAAATATAAATAGAGAGAAGCTCTATGTCTCTTGTCAATTTTTCAGACAAACATTCGGTGACGCACAGGGTGCAAGTGTTTCTGAAGGTAAGATCTATTTATGGTGCCAAGGGGGCCGCTCAAAATAGAGCGAACAAGTAATTCTGCAATTGAGATCTCAGTGTGCACTGGTCGAAACTTTTCCAACATATAATTTATGTTTACGATCCTAACGTGCACACGTTGATCACCAATGATAATCCTCTTTACAATGAAACAGGGGAAGAAAAGAAATTTCCTTAATATTCAGTATTCCACTCTGAGAAATGAATTCCAATGAGGCTGAACCCGTAACTTTCAATGGGAATTGGATACATTATTCCATGTCAAAATCTGCAGATATCAAGCAATAAACCAAAGATAAACACTTTGGGTCAAAGCAGTGAAAACAGTTGGAGACAATTATGAACCTACACCATCAGGTCAAGTATATGCTATCCAAGACGGCAAATCCAGCTGCAACTCCTCCTTCATCTGATGAAGATACCTTTGTTCGCATCAAGTATCCACATTGGTCATTAATAATAACCTTATCCTTGCTCCTGCATAATATAGTGTTGTTTCAAGCTGAATTACATCTGACAAAGTGATGTTTCAAGCACTGCTCTTTGGGAAGCCCAAGGTCTCTTCCCTTCTTTTTTAGACATCAAAAATCAAATGAAGCAAACCATTCTTTCCCAGCACACCCCCTTAACTTCATTTTGTAAGGAATTGAACATTAACAGTGAAATTCATATCCTTAAATGCAGAAGTTTTTATGTACCTCAAATAAGCACTATATACTCCAAGTTCTGATATGGCATGCTCTTTATGACAAATGCCATCACGTACTAAGAAGGCAGGAGAAACTGATGGAAAAATCCTTTGCATGAGGATGTAAGCTGCACTATCTTCAGTTCCTTCCTTTTGCAGTCTAAGAAGCTTTTCCTTCACATCATGACCATAGATATTGTTACCTGAAGAAGAAAATCAACAGTTGAGAAAAAGCAGGCGATGTCATAGAACTAAAATCCAAAAGATTATCAATTTTGACAAATTCAGGACCTCCGCCCTCTCTTTGAGGCTTCAAGACAAAATGTTCAGGCTTCTCAATAGCTGTTGTAACAATCTCTGAATTATCCAAACTCCACAAGCCTGCAAAGCACTTCCTCAGCTTTGCTATTTCCTCTTTGTTCTCAAGAAACCTATAAGAAAAGGAGTTTCTTAATAACTGCTTGCTCATTACGATCAAAGGATTCTATCATAACCAAGCACATGAACAAGCAATTAGAATCATGGACTTTTCTCATTCAGGTTTGGACATTCAGGAGATAATTGTATTTTCATTTCTCTAAAAAATCTAAAAATATTCCATAGCAAAAAGTAATAGTGGCGTTCTGCCAGGTATGTCACAGTTAATAGGCCCAAAAGTGCATTATTAAGTCACTAACAGTGGACTACATTTGGGCTGCCAATAAACATCACTTGGAAATGTAACCAAGAAATTGAAAAGTATACAGTTGACAATTATTAGGAGCAAGTTGTAGTCCCTAGAATATATGAAGCTGACAGTTTTAAGAAAAAAGTCTGAAAATATTCACCACCTCTCAAGAACATTGGGTTTAGCAAGCTCTTGTTGAATCTTCTTGGTCCCTGCTAAATGATAAGATATGGATGGACATTTGATGGCTGATGATTGCTCCAAAAGCAGCCTAGTTCTCCATTCCTGCCAATGAATATAAGTAGGAAACATATAACACTCACATACTTGGGAAAAGTCTTCTTTTGATGCAAGATATTTGCATCAAAGGTAAACTTAATCTTAGACCTATGTTATTATCTAACGTGTAAGAGTGAGTGAATAGGTTGTGTTAAACCTAATTCACCATATATCATGTTAATATATACCAAAGATGCAAAGTTATTTGATAAACTGCCTTATACTCTTCCTCGAATTGAAGCATATTTTATCAATCATTTACCAAGTTTCATTGTCATGCATATTCTTTCCCTCATGCATATCAACAATTTCCCCAAGTGTTAATGCTGCTTTCCACCTTCGATCTTCCCACGCATCACAAATGTTAGGTGTTAGACAAGTGACTGTAACTGTGGAAAAACAAATTCATTTTAGGATTTTCATATCTTTTTAATATTTCCTATTTAATTAGAATATCTTATGATCATGAGATCTCATTATTTTTGTTTCTGTTTTAGTTGTTAAGATAATATGTAAATAACTGATCCTCTTATACATTTCTAAGCAAGCAATGCAGAAAATATTCTCTCAAACCTCAAATTGTCATGGTATTAGAGCTGTAAGGTCTTGAATTCCTAGGAAAAATCAATCTGATCATCTTTCATTGTCGACAGTCTTGAGATTCTAATCAACCTTCATTGCTGGTTTTTTTTTTCTTTAAGCAATCAGCCTTAATTGCCTAGAGATCATTTTTCTTTTCTGCGGACATATCAAAAAGTAGTAGAAATAACCACTAAAACACAGTCAAGGGAGAATTTTCAATATCAACATCTCAATGGATTGCAAAACATCCAGGCAGTATACAAGCTGAATAGAAAACATTAACTTAATGGTCTTAACTCGTTTGCGCCATACTAAAAGGGAAAGGGACAATCAATCGTCTCACAGGTGCGAAGCTAATACTAAAGGTCCTCGATTTGAAGTATGGGATAAAGATTCCATGATTATGGGGTGATATTGACACATGTATGTTCCTGGCTACAACCAAGGACACCTGAGATGCACTCCAACAGCTGGATCACAAGGCTAGGGATGCAACTCAAGTGAATGAGCCAAGATAAAGACTGACCGCAAAACAAGGGAGTTAGATGGTTACCAAATATTCTAATCAGTTGAAATCTTGTAGCAAGAGCTTGACCACTACAAGGTTTTAAAAACTAAATGACCTCAATAGGCAGCTATTTTAAAAGGCCTTATTGAGCAAGATAGTCTTTCTAGGTTGGACTTAATCTGGAATTTGAACAAGTCAGAATCCAGATTCTTGATGAACATGAAGTTCCATGTTTTAATGAGGTTGTGGCCTTAGTTTGTGGAGAAGAAAGGAGAAGACAGCTGATGCTCAAACCACTCAACACCAACAACTCTGCCATGGTGGCTAATTGTGGCCATAATTCAGCAACATGTTGTGAAAAGCCTAGAACCGTGATAACTTATGGTGAACTTGCCTTAAGAAGGAACGAAATACCCGTGAAAAGTGTTGGAAACTTTATAGAAAACCTCCAAGCCAAGGGTGGGGACTGAGAGGAGATAAATCAAGAAAAGTTGGTCAAGCCCAAGTCGCTAACGTCCAACAAAATGAAGGAACACCTCAAGAGTTAGGCAGTCTTAACCAAGAAGAGGTTTAGAAGGTAATATGTATTATTGGCAACCTCGACAAACCTTCCGGTACTTGTTCTTTGGTTATATTCAGGCGAGTTTCCACTCTCTATTACACTAAATGTCTCAGGAACAACTTTTGCCAACTTTCAGATTATGGATTTAGGAGCTATTATGACCCACTCACCAAACCCTTTTTTTTATATATCCCACATGTCAAGTAGTAGGAAAATAGCTACAATTAATAATTCATTGACCACCATTTGGGACCTATTAACCATATGACCCACTCACCAAACCCTTTTTTTTAATATATTCCACATGTCCAAGTAGTAGGAAAATAGATACAATTGATAATTCATTGACCACCGTATCAAGCATAGGGGATGTAAAGATCAATCCATTACTAATCTTAAATGAAGTTCTTCATGTTGCTCGATTATCCAAGAACCTGATCTCTATCAACAAACTAACTCGAGAATTGAGTTGCTAAGTTATTTTTTATCGTAATTATTGTAAATTTCGGGACAAGGATCCAAGGAAGACGATTGGACATACTAGAGTACAAGACATCCTTTACTACCTTGAAGAATTAAATTTATCAAGTAAGATTAAATGCGGTTTATCTCACTCCTTTCTTTCATAATCTTTTCCATTCAATAAAGAGAAAATCTGGCTCCATCATCACCGACTTAGACATCCATCTCCAAGTGTCATTAAAATTCTACTTCCTCTTAGTTTAAAGGTCTATATTTTAATGATTTTCGTTGTGAAGTGTGTCAGTGTGCCAAACACAAACCTGTATCAAAGAAGTTCTATTCTTTTTTATCTCATTCATAGTGACATTTGGGATCCTTCTCCTATTCCTAATATTTCTAGGGGAAAATGATTTGTTTTCTTCATTGATGATGTCGGTTGGATATCTTTATTCAAACACAAAACTAATGTCAGTATTGTCCTCCCAAAGTTTTGTTCCATGATTAAAAATCATTTTGGAATCAACATCGAAAGGTTTAGGTTTGACCATGCTAGAGAATATTTCAATCAAGTCCTAATTCCATACTTCCAAAAAGAAGGAATTGTATTAGTCATCCTATGTTGAAATCCCACAACAAAATGGAATACAAAAAAAGGAAAAATGGTTACCTCCTTGAATCAACCTGAGCCTTCCTTTATAAAAATTTATCCCTAAGGCTTTGTTTGGTTGAGGTGTTGGTAATAAAACGGAATAGAACGTAACACACTTCTATTATTTGGTCGAGAGTTTCATAATAGAATGGAACGAAATAGGATAGAAGCGGAGAGTTTCATATTACTTTCTATTCCATCCTAAACGATGAAAATAAGAAACTTCCGTTTCAGGAGGTTTAGGATGGAACGTAAACTAATAAATATATACTACCTAATATAACGTCAATAATTTTTCTTATTAATGAAAAATATAAAATATATTAAAAATTATTCTTTAATTGTTTGTATATATTTCTATATAAATAAAAATATAAATAAATTATTTTTAAATATAAATCA
>JANZLF010000006.1:20444499-20463028 GCA_026546835.1 Erythroxylum foetidum | reverse complement strand
ATAGAATCTGTTACTTTGATATCTCCTTTTCCTGCAACTGAAGAGGAATCACCATTTGCTACCTTAACTTTTTCATGTCCAGCACATGGAACATATGAATGAAACATATTAAAATCATCTGTCATATGATCCGAAGCTCCGGAATCCACTATCCACTTCTTCCTACCACATGAGGATAAGAAAGCTTTTAGGATATTACCTCTCATAGTAGCATTGGCAAATATGCTTGCCTTCTGTTGGTTGCTGTCACTTTGAAGATTCTGCAGCACTTCCAATAGTTTTCCTAGTGAAATATTCTGCTCACCTCCTTGTTGTTTCTGACTACTTTCAGTTTTTTCTATTCCTCCCTCACTAGATACTTGGTAGACTCGGTTTTTTCCCTTTTTTTGTTTCCAATCTGGCCTTCCATGAATATCCCAGCATGTATCTTTGGTGTGGCCACTTTGTTTACAATGTTCACACCACTTCTTTCCATGAATGTCCCAACATGTATCTTTGGTGTGGCCACTTTGTTTGCAATGCTCACACCACTTCTTATGATTTTTCTTACTGGATTCACCACGTGATAATAGGGCAGAAGCTTCATTTGAAGATACCAGAGTTCCACTTAATTCCTCTTTCGGTTCCTCTTTTAGCATGATTTTCCTCCTTGTTGCTTCCCTCCTAACTTCAGAAAATACTTCCTTAGCTGTAGGCAAAGGAATTCTACTTAGGATTCTTCCACGAACATCATCCAAGTTTTTATTGAGACCTGCCAAAAATTCAAAGACTCTCTCCTTTTCAATCTTTTGGTTGTACATCACTGCATCTTCCTTGCACCTCCATTCTTCATTGGACAGCAGGTCAAGTTCCTGCCACAAAGCTATCATTTCCACCCAATATTCTGTAACTTCTCTATCTCCTTGCTTCATTTGCCACAACCTTATTTTTATCTCATAAATCCGAGCTGCATCCTCTTCATCCGAGTAAGACTGTCGCACTCCATCCCAGATTTCTAGGGCTGTTGGCAGAAACATAAAGGTCCTTTTGATAGGTGGTATCATGGCATTAATAAGCCATGATGAAACCATGGAATTATCTACCTCCCATTGTCGTATAGCTTGTATATTTGTTGAGTCTGGAATATTCCCATTTCCGATGATGAAGCTCAGTTTACCTCTTCCTCCAATGGCGAGTTTCATAGCTTGAGCCCACTCTCGGTAGTTTGTTCCATTGAGTTTATCAGATACAATGTTGACTGAAACTCCCTCACCAGAGACCATTGTTGATTGACCTCCAGTTAGGATTGTCGTGGAGGATCCCTCAATATTGGAAGTCATTTCTTGACTTTCTAGGGTTGTCTCCTCGGTTTCACTGTCACGTGGCTCTGATACCATGTGAATTAGAGCTTATTTGCTCTATATCTCTTTTATTAGAGACTGCAGTAAATATATATACATGAATAGGTTTACAGAATAGGATAGAAATCTGTACAGATATGGAAATATAATCCTAAGATAGTATATATCTACAAGATACTGCTATCTAATCTAAATGATCTGATTATGATCAGATCATAATATTATGAGATATGCATATCTTTGACCACATATTTCATTCCATCCATCTTTCAAATAACATGTCACTACATTACATGATGAACCCTTCTATCCCTCCCAAATAACTTTTCACTTTATTACATTCCATTCCATTATAAACCGTTTTGTTATGTTTCATAACATTCCATTCCATTAATTAATATCCAACCAAATAGGTCCTAAATCCTTTTTGGGGGAAGCATTACTATAACCGTTTGCCTTCAAGAGTCTTATGATTCAAAAGTCTAACGGAAATCCTCTCGACATTCTATTTTGATCTGCAAACTACAAATTTCCTCATTCTTAGGGTATTTAGGTGTGTCATTTTTTCATGTTCATAGCCAAAATTGCAAAAAGTTAGATTCAAGGGTTTGAAATGTGTGTTTATTAATTAATCTAACTCAAAAAGGGTATAAATGTTACCGCCCTCTGTTGAAAAGGTTTTATGTCTCAACAAATGTTACCGCCCTCTGTTGAAAAGGTTTTGTCTCAACAAATGTTACTTTCAAAGAACATGAGTTTTATTTCATTAGTCCTTATTTTCAAAAGAGAATTCAACAATAGAATATAAGGATGGGGAATATTAGAATTTTTAATATGGGTAGAGTGTAGAACCCATTAATAAGAATTGAGCTTGGGTCTAACCTAGCTATTTAGTTGGTTAACCCTTACTATCTATTAACCTTTTAACATTTTCATTTTTAATCAATGTGGGATACTCTAACACTTACCTTTAAGTGCAACTGGGACTGGATATTTAGTTGTCACTTGAAATAAATGCAGAAGTAACCAGACCAAGCCGCTAGAACTAGACATCCAGATAAACAACCGAAAAATTAAGAATCCAGACGAGACATGCTCTGATAGCATGTCAAATTTGCAATGGGCCAACCAGCCTATATAAGGAGAAAAGTTAGACCACACACAAACTTAAGTGAGGTTCCATCCTAAAACCAATTGGCAATGGGTGAAGTAGCCCACTTGGCTTATATATTAGTCTTCTTTCACCTCTTTCTTCAATGCGGGACATTCACATGTGGGTATTCTCAACAGATATATTACTTGGCAAGCTGCTTACAAATTAACTTCATTTGGGATATGCATGAATTGACTTATCATACTCACTGTACATGCTATATCTTGTTGTGTATGAGATAAATAAATGACCTCCCTATGTTGATATATTTCCTTATCTACTACAACATGCCTCTTCCTTTCCAAGTTTAACATTCGAGTCTATCAAAGTACTTATTGCAAGTGGTCTTGTCTATTTCTCTTAGGAGATCAGTAATATACTTTTGTCAAGATATAAAAATATACTGCATAGAGTGAGCTGCTTCAATGCCAAGGAAATATTTCAACCTTTCTAACTCCTTAATCTCAAACTTCTTAGCCAAACACTGACTTAGAGACAATTGTGTTTCCTTGTTATCATCCATCACTATAACGTCATCTACACTAAAGGTACTACGACTTCACCCAAAGAAAGTGTTTGATGAACAATGGATGATTCCTTTGATTCTGTCTATACCTCATAGCTATCATTACTCTTGTACATATCCCAAACCATGCCTGTGGTAACTAGTCTTCTTTAACTTACAAACAATTTGAGTATTCAAATGATTCCTATAAGTTAGTGGCACTTATATGTAGCTTGCTTCCTCGATTTCTCTATTCAAAAATGCATTTTTGATATCAAATTGTTGCAACGCCCAACCATAGTTAGTTGCAAAAGATGGGAGAACTCTAACATTATTCATCTTTGCAACTAGTGCAAAGTCGTTTGGTTAATTTCATAAGTTTAGGTATAGTCTTTAGCCACCAAACTTGCTCTATACTTTTCAATCGATCCATCTACCTTATACTTCACTATGTAAGACCAATTACAATCCATATTAGAATTTTTAATATGGGTAGAGTGTAAAGTCTATTAACAAGAATTGAGCTTGGGTCAACCATTGCCAAAATGACTAGAATTAACCATTTAGATAGTTGGCCCTTATCACTTATAAACCCTTTAACATTTTCATATTTAGTCAATATGGAATACTCTAACACTCCGCCTCAAGTGCAACTGGGACTGGACATCCAGTTATTAGTTGAACTAAACGCAGTGGTAACCGGACTAGGCTGCTAAGATTGGACATCCAGACAAACAACCGAGAAATTAATAATCCGGACCAAACCTGCTTTGATAACATATTGAAATTTTTAATATGGGTAGAGTGTAGAACTTATTAACAAGAATTGAGCTTGGGTCAACCACTGTCAAAATGACTAGAACTAATCATTTGGATAATTGACCCTTACCACTTATAAACCTTTTAACATTTTCATGTTTAGTCAATATGGAATACTCTAACGATCCATATGTTTCTTTCCTGCTGACAACTTCATCAACTCTAAGTTTTATTTTTTTCCAATGCCTCCATTTCCACATTCTTAGCTTGTTTCCATTTCTCATTGGTTAAAGCCTTAGATAGGATTTTGGGGACGACAATGGTGTTTAGATTAACAAGGAAAGCTTTATGAGATGATAAAAAATTTTGAAAGAAAGAAATTGAGCAAAACGCTATAATGGTCATTTGGTACATAGCCTAGTTCCTTTTCTAATAATGATTGGAAGATCTTGACCATTATCGTTCAATTGAGATTTGGTTTCACTATGCAAAAGGGTTCACAAATTGTTACCCCACTCTTAGGATTTAGGTTGATGTCTTAGACTTACATAGAGTTGGGGATAATTGTCTTGTTCCTTGAATACACCTTGCCAAATCTCACATCTTCAAGGGAAAATCTGTCCTTTTTGTTGATTTTGAGATATAGGTTCAGACATAAACTTATAGAAAGGTGACAGGTCATGCAAGAAAAAAATTCTTGAGACCCTCCTTGTTAGAGTATCCCGCATTTGATTAAAAATAAAAATGTTAAAAGGTTAATAACTGGTAAGGGCCAACGAACTAAATAGCTAGTTCCAGTCATTTTGGCAATAGTTGGACCCAAGCCTAATTCTTGTTAATGGCTCTACCTCTACCCATATTAAAATTTCTAATATGGTATCAAAGCCCATGAAGATCTTGACCTACTGTTCGCCCCAAAAGGGGGCCCGTCATTCAGAGTTTGAATGCTAGAAATTTAGGCTAAGATTTCTAGGTTTATTGTACTTTAGGTTTGATATGACTAAAATTTAGGGTTTTGGTTGCTGGAATTTAGTGAGGAACAAAAACAATGGGAGGTAGGAAACTAAAAGTTACTCCTAGGCTCTAAGAATCTTTCTTAGAATAAAGCATCATACCTGCTAACTAAAAACTCAGATTATAGAAAAAATTAGCATAGCTTATTCTTGAAGGGTTAAGTACACACATATTTACAAAAGTTCTTAAAATCTTTATTCTAGTACATAAGGATTCTAAAATATTCAAAATTGAATCATATCCTAATAAATATTCTTTATGTTTAAATAAGCTTAAGTTCTAAACAAATTAGGACAATATATAAAACTTATTATTATATTCCCTATCTAACAAGAAAAACATAGTATAATGTAACTTTCAGCCCTTATTATCCTTGCTGCCACTTCAATTCTCGTTCTTCATTTCACCAAATTAAAGCTTCTGGTTGACTAACTTGTCCTCTTTTATTTTGTTTATAAACTTTTAAGCTCTTTTGCATCACTCAGATTTAGCCAAAAGTCAATGGAAAAAGACTAATTTAACAGCGGAACTCTCACTAAGTATTATTGTTGTTATTGTTGTAGTAGTCCTTGAAAAAAACATTTTCGAGCTTCGAACTCAAAGGGACCCCACCCGACCCAACCTAAACCTAAACCTAAACGTTACCTAAAATCCAATTAGAACTCGAGCTTCAATTAGGATTCAGGTTGGGGTTAGGCCAATAAAAAAAATCAGGCTCACTCTCAAGGCCTATATGGTGCAAGTCATCTCTAGTTTTTCTACTCTAATATCATGCAAAAGTGAGTGAAGTAAATAGTATTTTTAATGCTAATTCACCATAAATCACATTAATATACACAATGCTATTAGTTACATGAATAAAGACTAGTCTATACTTATATTTAACATAACACTTCTACTTAAAAGAAATAGAAAATGAGCTTGCAAGCACTATGAAGCAATAAGAAACACCTACATACTTGTAACCAAAATAAAGGGAGAGAAATATAAACATACTACTTCTGATGGATAATCTGTTGGTGCATAACCAGCTCTAAAATAAATAATTGCAATTGCTTGGCCACTCCTGCACACAAAATGTTTTAGCTATTAAAACCAAAACATAGCATAATAGGTATGCATATCTAAATAGGAAATATTAACTTCATTGGAAGAAAGTACGCACATAAGAAGGGTTCCATCTGCTAAAAGCTCCCCATCTTTATCAATTTCTGCTAGTGTTTTTCGAATAGTTGCAATGTCATATGTGTCATAAAGTCGAGGAAAATCTCTAGCAAATACCAATAAGCTTATTAACACAATATGAAATGTTGTTAACTAATCTTTAAGAATTACTTTCAACACAGTACAATCTCATGCTAATACAGATCAGAGTCACCAGCTTCAAACGTATAGATTCATCAATTGACATTGATCGCTTGGCAAATATATCTAAGCTTAACGATATTCTAAAATTTTTGCTACAACCCAAAATGGAATACTTATTTGAATAATGAAAGGATATTTTTCCTTTAGTGTAGCCAAAAGCCAATGTTGATCATACATGTTGCGCTCTTCAGGCTGAACAACAACCATAACCACAGCACTGCACAAAATATTCATGATTATTAACCGATATGACCTCAGCAAAAGGAATGAAGACAATGAAGGACTTTTCACTAGGATATAACCTTGGGTTATTATACTCAGTCCACGCCAAAGCTAATGCTTCTGCAAACTTGCTAACTGCAGAATTCTCAGGTACCCGTTTGAGATCCAATCCAAGAAGTTCTCCATAATTCTTCAACAAGCTCCTATAAAAATAAGTAGCCATGTTTACAAGATCATGCAGTTCAACTTCTTCGGTGAATCAATACACATGAAATTTTTCTTTCCTCTAACCTAAGAAGGACACTCCTAGGAGGTCAAATATGGAAGTCATAAATGTAAATGGCTATCATATGGCATTTAATGATGGAAGGTACTTGGTTCAGATAGTTAATTGCTTCCAATCAAATAAGGAATTGAATAATAACACATTTTTGCTCCATTACTATTCTACAGGTATAAACCCAACAGAACAATAACAAAAGTAAAGCTCAACATCCAAATAAGTTTCCAAACACATAAAGCTATTGAAACAAGATGATAGTAGGGGCAGCCCAACTTCAGAGTTCTAAAGTATCTTAACCTGTGAAGCTTGCTGACCAGACAACTGAGACCAGGAAATGAAGATGCAATTGTGTTCAACTCTATCTGGAGTAGTAATTTAGTTTGTTCATCAAGCATATAATCTGAGCGATGTAAACCCAAGCGAATTTCCTGGTTTATATTCAAAAGTATTAGCATACTCCAAGAAAGAAGAAAATTAGTTGATTTCACCTCGAAAAAAGTAGTTAATGAATTGAACCCACCCAATCGATTATCTAGGGAGTCTAAGACTCAATTGAGAAACGATACCTGCTTTTTGTTAATTTCTAGTGTCTTAGAATGAATTTCTAGAAGTCTTGACGTAAAATCATCCACTCTCTTCGTCCTGCAATGTAAAGATTAAAAGAAACATTAAATTTTACTGCTCATTTAATAGCAAAAAATTTCCATCAATATAATCCGTAATGGAAATAAATACTCAAAAGTCCAAGAGTAGGGGAATAGAACAAAACAACATAGTAGCTATTGAATAGACAGAGACATGATAGGACATTTGAGTAAACTCATGTAGTTGTTGAACAAGAATGGGATGAATAACCAAGTGCAGAAACATGCTCGTGTGTGTGTCTCATGTAAAGATCCTATCACCGTACAACACATTCATGCAGATTAGGCCACATCCTTATCTGTTTCAGACAGAAATTTTCATTCCAAGAACTAATACTGCATATATCTGAACTGCTGAAAGCAGCCCCTGTTATAAGCTTCATATCCTAGTACGTTGAACTATTGCAACATAGTCCTCTAGTTGTATGTAATTGACGATACCTGGATAACGAATCTTGTAAAAATTCCCAATCCATACTGACCCGATCAACAAGTTCATTGAAAATGGGTGCCACTTCACATGCTAGCTTCCATTGAACTACTGGAAAGGCCACAGGCAGCAAGGCAAACGGGGCGTGTACCATGCCAACACCGGGTACCTTTCCTGATCTCTATCAATTAGATTGAAACCATTATTCAGATACTTATCCCACAAATCAATATGACATTGGAATCAGACCAAACATGAAGGGAAAAACCAGTTTTGAACTTAATAATATTGCTCCATTCAATGAGTAGAAGGCAAACAAAATTAATGGTCATACAAGCAATTATGACAACCTAAGGTAGCGTACGAGCGACGGCCCCACCAAATAGTTCACAGCAGTCACAACTATTCCAATCCAATAGCAGAATATACAATCAATTATCTTTGTAGAAGCAGTGAGTTGCCTGGTGAGAGATTAAAAAGTTGCAATTTTTAGACACATACCTGAACAGTTCTGTCGCCAGCAACGAGGCCATGGAGAGAGCTCCATACTAGAGCATCATAGACCATCTTTTCTAACAATTCTTCATCAATGCTATGAAAATCAATCATCGTTTTGGCAGAATCTGCGTGGGTCTCCATGTCAACCACCTTTCTAGAGTTGAAAGCTAAAATTTTCAAAGCTGAAGAAGAAGAAGAATGTGAACAACCGAGTAACTGGTGGGGTTGAATTGTTCCCCAGAAGTGGTTAGTGGATTTTGGGTATTTGCTTGTTTTGTTAAGATACAGACAGTGAGTAGTGGTTGTGGTTGGAAAACAGGAGAGAGAATAAGAATGGGCAGCTCCCATTGGAGAAAGGGAAAGCTATGGCCGGCGTGAAAAGATTCATTTTTATCAAGTTTAAGATGGCAGATCATTTTCTTCTCCTAATTATTATATTATTAAACAATGTTAACATTTTTACCTCATAAAGTCACCAACAACTGTTACAGAAATTGATGTAAATAATTCTGCAATCATTGCATCATTAGATAGAAAAGTAAGGAAGGCTTAATCATGTAATGTGCGAAGCTGTGTAGCATTGGCACAGCAAAATGAAGCTGGAGGACTCACGTTTGTACGTGTTTACATTAAAAAATATTTTTTGTCAATTTGGACACGATTCAAATATATCTGAAGATCGCTCAAACACGACTTAATAGAATATATGTTTCATAATTTTTAAAAGGATTTATAAAGTATTAAATATGTATGAACTATTAAGATATTGAAACTTTTGAAATACATTAATCAATATATATTAATATTATGAATTCTGAATTTTTCTTAATTATAAATTTTATAATATATATGATATAATACGGACACGAGGACACACAACTTTTAAAATTTGGTGGACAATATATATATATATGATAAGAGACTACACACTACGCTATTTTTGTGTTGTCATATAAATTTAATTTGTTTTAACCATCTAAAATTCTCTAAATGTCAATTGCGTTTGATTAATCGAAGAGAAGTTAAGCATTTTTGGAATTAGAATTTCTCATGCCAATAAACAAGCTAAAATCATTTTAAAAAATTTGCATAAGCCGTCCTTGATGTTGATTTTCCCTAATCTTGTGAGTTGTGAAATAAGTTTTCAGAAATAAACTATTAATTTCTATTTGAAATGAAAGTACAGTCATTTGTGTACTAAATTGTTAACATATAAGATATTATAATTCCTCCAGAAAAAGCATAAATACGTTAATGATTCCATTGAATTTTGCTCATCCTTTCCCACCCCAGTGGCTGGAAGATACATTCCATATGTGCCTTTTAATTTGACGTTCAGAAGATTAAAATTTTGGAATCTCAGGTTTAGTTGTTTGTGTGTACATATATGTTAATGATTTTTGGATTGAAGCATGACCAAGTATTTGTTGAGAAATTTATGTATTGTGTTGAAGTTGAAGGATCAGTTTAACAAGTTACCTTGAAGAACAAGGAAATGGGCCTCTATGATTCGTCCTTCCCAAATAAGTTAACCAAAGAATTTGATTTTCCACCCAAGTTAGAACCCTCCTTGAGAATGGATCGTAATGGTTTTGGCTCGTCTTCTTGTTCAAATGAGCTGATTTTTTCGAACGATTTCTTCCCTTTCAGCTTCTTCTTCCTTGTATCTATCTCCTCCACACTATCATTGATGCTAACAGCTTTCTGTAAAGTTCTTGATTGAGCTGCAACTGACACATTTCCTTCCTCACCATGGATCTTGATATCAGCGCCTTCAACTGCGGAGGGGCTGTGACAGTTATTGTCTTGATCTTTGCTAACAGAATTAAGAGAGGCAAAAGGGTCTTCGGAGGGCGATTTTGGTTTAGCATCATGCGATACAGGATGCGCAGGATGGCCTAAGGTTACTGTCTTGAAAGCATGTGTCGATAGGCTTCTGGCAATGAAGTTGTAAAACCTATTGCAAATGCTCAAGGATTGGCTTTGGTGCTCCATATGGTCCATTTCGTGATCCTTAATGATTTAAAATACCAACTTATGGCAACTTTGTAGAGAAGTTGCTTTTCTTGCAAGTTGAGGCAAAATGGAAAACAAGGAGAAGTTTTCAGCAATACATGCTTTTCTTTTTACCAACTCCTAAGACATAGGCTTCTGTCAAGTAATAATGATTCTGTTTTGAAACCTAAGATTCCATAAACACATCAAATGCTTTGTTCCAATTTATTCTGTTCTAATTATGTTCTATTAAATCTCATTCATACATATATGTGAAGCCTACATAAATGTGTGGATGAAATTTAATAAAACATAATAAGAACACCATAACTAGAACAGAAGATCTAATCCATTCAATAAAGAATGTGAATAGCTCGAGCGGTCTATATCACAGTAGAAAAGGACAAATTAAATGCTGCAAGGCGCAACCCGACTACTACATTGACAAATTAAATGCAAAAATGACAAGATGAACCCAAAAGCTTATCCAACATCCTTCAACTTCTGTCATGTAGTGATACGTCCACTGAAACATCAGTTCATTGGTTACGGTCCATGAACAGACAAATGAACTACATCTGTCAATTAACTAGATACACCTGAAATCTTCTTTAGCTTACAAAATCGTATTAAGAATGATCAACCAACAATAGCATGGCAAAATTCAATCTTATTGCTGATTAACAATTACACAGGAATTCGCCCACAGAGACGCCAGAAAGCCCCAGCTTGAAACAGGGATTTCTCAAATACCCAGATGTCACGGACAAGGACCTGGAGAGTTTTGATAGAGATTAAGATATAATTTGAAGCACTTGGTAAACGTCAAGTTGGTGAAGTTATATACACATCATATGCTGGAAAAGAGGAAAAATAATTTCCTTCAAAATTTAAAGGAAGTTATAATATATTATTTCTAATTAAGATTAAGACACTTTGTGCATCGCATATACGTTGAAAGACTTGATTAATAACTACAATGAAATGGAGGAAGGTATAACATCCTCCAAGAGTTCTGCGTGACTCTCAAGCTTTATTTTTTTTCCAAATATCAGATAAGAGTTACATCTAAAACCCACCACCTGCACAAAATACAAAGAAGAAAGGCAATGCATGGTTGAAAACTTTCTTATGTTATTTGTAACGACATTCCTTAGGAGGACAAGTCTAAGTACATGCATGGCAACGCAAAATTTGATTGCACAAATCCAGAAAAGGTATGCTAACTGATCTTACCTCCTTATTTTTATCTCCAGCAACAACAGTGCCTTTAGTATCATATGCTTCAAACTTCTGATAAAGAATAAATCACCCACAAAGTGAAACAGTTATTATCAATGCATTCTCTAGATTAAAGCAGCGTCTCAGTAACAAGACCAGATGGAAAATAAAACCTTTAGAACTATCTTCAAAGTGGCCTTACCTGCTTTGTTAGGAACTCGAGTGTTAACTGTATGAAAACTTTACTTAGGTCATTTCGATCAACACCAATCTAGAACGACAAATGAAAAGAAAAAGTATATAACAAGTTGCCATCAGAAGTTAAAGACATGAGATTGGGGTATCAAACATCCTTCCAACCTTTGAAAGTTAAAGCAAAAGCAAAATGTATAATGCGGTAACTGTCTCCAAAGCCTAATACATAATTCTTCCATGTTGTATATCAAAGTTGTGCACAACACTTACTAGTCGAGCCCGTAAAGTTCGAATTTTAACAACAGGTTCTAGCATTTCCCAATAAACTTTATGCCACATTGACTCTCTTTGCTTAATTTGATTCTTCAGCTCCTGCCAATCGGATCACCAAAGGATGAATCAAGAGAAAATGTAGCAGATTCGAATCTAATAATGTAATTATTCCAAGTAGAAGGATAACAGAGACAACAAATAAAACAAAGAGAAAATACAGAAAACATTTTCTCTGTCACTGCTTTCCTTATTGTTGTTTTGTCACCGCTCGCCACTAGTGTGTTTATCTGGAAACAAAGCTCAAGAATTAGGGACAGATGTACGTATAAAACTAAGCAATTACATTAATGAATACAGTTACCACATTTAGTCAAAACAAGGAGCAGCACACCTCCTTATATAACTCAATAGCTTCTTGGTAGAATTGATGTTTTGAGTATCCAGTTTTTCTTAACTTAGCAATGGCATAAGCATTTTTCATCTGAACAAATAACAGACATTATATCATTTTGACATTGAGATACACAAAAAAGAACAGCAACCATATCTGGCTAGAGTATTGACATGACATCCAATTAGTAGATTAATTAGGATAAATAATCCTAACACAATGATAAGACTGTCACCTCTAGAATAATATCTTCTTTTGTTCTCTTCCACCCATTCTTGGTGAACCATCTGATAAGTTAATAAAAGCATAGAAATACTGTTTAAATTGCTTACAGGAGTAGTAGAGAGAGCAACTACAATCTATTAAAAAATTCACACTACCTCAAAAGGTCAAACTTTCAAGATCAATGGCGAGCAAAAAGTACAATCATAGATCATTAAAGCTCATTACCCTACGCATGATATATGTAACAGAACCAGTAAAAGGAATCCTTATTGGGGAGTAAGTTAAGAATCTTCCTCCCAGGGCATAAATCATCTTGACAAATCCATTCTAGATAGTCTAAGAATGAACTTTAATTCAAAAGTGAATGTCTAGCACCAGTCTTCATTTCCTCTAGGTACAATTGTTTGCCTTCCTGAATAAATTGTTAACCTAAGATGGAAAGTCCATTTAAAAATGGTTGTTTGACAATAGAAGAAACTTGTAGATGAAGATGAAACTTGAAAGTTGTTTGACAATAGAAGAAAATTGTAGATGAAGATGAAATTTGAATGTTGTTTGACAATAGAAGAAAATTGTAGATGAAGATGAAATTTTAAAGTTGTTTGACAATAGAAGAAAATTGTAGATGAAGATGAAATTTGAAAACAAGGAAAGCCGGAGCAGTCCATCAGATTTGTGAAACATATGTATATATTAAAAATGCGCTTCAGTTCTTTTATTCAAGACCCAAATGAAGCAATATTTAATACAACTTTTGCAACAAGAAAAGGGGCTTGGAGCAACATTTCTTTGTCTAAGGATAGCTCCTTGAGGACTCCTAAAGGAAAACTCTGCATACTAACCTTAAGGAATCAAATAAATTGAATTAATTAAATTATCTAAAACAACAGGCCTAGAGAAGACACCAAAACTCCAAATCTAACCTCTTCCAAAATGGAATTCGTTCGCGAGTTGAATAAGGTTCATAAATGAATCCAGGACTAGAAATGGAAACTTTAGCAGCCCCCTGCAAAAAGATTCAACAAGCATAAGATCAAGTAATACTGGTGTCTTTGAAAAGCTTTAGATCCTGATTCAAGATGAAAACAATCTCTAACACGATAAAATAATGGCCAAAACTAAAATTTCTAAACAAGAGGGGGTGGTGGAAGAAAGAAGGAACGTTTCAAAAGGTCTCAATTTTCAATCATATTCTAGAGATAAGTGCAAAGAGTATTTTCAACAAAGTAAAAGACAACACAGAAGATACTCTAATGAAGAGAAAAAGGAGAATCATAGTAGGGAAAAAAAAAGGGTTGAGCCCTATAGATTTGTCTCATATAAGGATGGTAATGTCCATAGATCATGGAGGTTTATGATTTGGCAAGTGGAGATCTTCAAAGAAGAGAAAATATACCCAAATTAAAGTATAATGTGCAACGCATGTTGTATCTCCACCGAGGCAAACACAAAGGATACCCTGATGAGGAGATATTGGAGAATCACAATTAAAGAGAGAAAGAGAGAGTTAACCCTGAGAGATTTGCCTCATGCAAAGTGTGGATAAGGTCCTTAGACCATGGACCTTTATGATTTGGCACATGGAGATCTTCAAAGAAGACAAAATATAACTAAAAGTATAGTGTGCAAAGCATTTCTACTCCACCAAGGCATTTCTGACGGTAAGATGTTCAAAGTTGGCGCCTGTTTTGTTGAGATACTAAACAGCTGTAAATAAATTATACTAAGATATAGATAGGCTATATATAGATAAGATAGAATAAGTTTAAAATCCCTTAAATTAAGGGATTAAATTAGATAGCTTTCGATAACTTTCCAGATTTAAATTCCTACTTGTAATGTCCTATATATGGCTCTATACTTCCTATTCAATATATGAGAATATATGAAAATCCTTTCCCACATGGTATCAAAGTCGTAGGGCTTCTTTTTCTGAGATTTTTCCTTTGAGCAGCCTTCAATGTTGCACTACCGAAACCCTATTTTTTGGTTCTTCTCTTGTGTGTTCCATCCTTCATCACTGCATTCCTCCTTACCTCTCTTGTGTGATTCTCATTAGGGTAGCCTTAATTGCTGCAGTATCTTCTACTTCACTACAATATCTTCTTCTTAATCATGTCAACCTCTCAAACCTCTGTCTCCACCAGATCTAACTCTCCAGAAGCATTCGACACCATTCAGAAAATTGGAGATTTACAAAATATTCGGGGCTTCCTATAGGTTTAATGAGAAGAACTATCTCAAATGATCTCAATTGGTCCGTACATACCTTAAGGGCAAAGGGAGACTTAGTCACCTTCTTGGAATAGGACCGACTAAGGATAACCCAATGTTTGAAGCATGAGATGAGGAGGATTCCATGATAATGTCCTAGCTATGGGAGTTTATGGATCCCATGATCAGTGATACATGCATGTTTTTTGTCACTGCAACGGAGATTTGGGACTACATTCTTCACACATACTTGAAGGCTCATGATACTGCTCAAGTGTACGAGATCAAGATCAAAACTACGGCTACTAAGCAAGGAGATAAATCTGTCACAAAATATGCAAACTTGCTGCAGAATTTGTGGCAAGAACTCGAACATTATCAAGTTTTTGAGATGAAATGCCTTGAGGATGCTGTCATCTTGAAGAACTTCATTGAAAAAGACCGTGTGTATAACTTGTTGGCTGGATTGAATGCTAAATTTGATCAGGTCAGGATCCAAATCCTTGGAAAGGAGGACACTCCATCTTTAGAAGAGCCAATCTCATTGATTCGAGCAGAAGAAAGTCGAAGGAGTGTTATGCTTAAACCACAAACCATAGACAGGTCAACCTTATTAGCAAAAACTGATCATCAGAACAAAGGAAAAAGTGATCTATCTAAGCATTCTGGTAGAGAAAACCAAGGGAAGGAGAATAAGGACAACATCTGGTGCACCCACTGCAAGAAACTGAAGCACACAAAGGAAATATGTTGGAAAATACACAGTAAACACCAAGCCGAGAATGGGGAAACCGTGGGGGACAACAAAAGTCCTAGGCACATATGGTAGATCAGCCAAAGTTGACGAAAATTCAGGAACAATAGAATTAAACAGTGAAGAAATTGAGAAGCTTGTTGGAGACTATTGAAAAACCTTCTAAGACTTGTTCTTTGGCTCTTTCAGGTAAACCTTTACTCCCTATTTGCATGAATGCCTCAGAAAATCTTCATACCAATTCTTGGACAATAGATTTGGGTGCCAAAGACCATATGAAACCCACATCTCAACTCTTTCACACTTATACACCATGCCCAAGTAACAAAAAAATTGTAGTGACCAATGGCCCTCTAATTACTATTGCAGGTTTCGAAGATATACACATCACACCTACCCTTATTCTAAAAAAGGTTCTCCATATTCCAAAACTGTCAGCTAGCCTACTATCTATTCAAAAGCTGACCGATGATCTTAAATTTTATGCTACTTTCTTTCCTTCTCATTGTGTATTTTAGGATTAGGTCTCGGGGAGGAGGATTGAACTTGCTAAGGAAAGGGGTGGCCTCTACCTACTTGAATTGCCTCAAAGAGTTAGGAGCAACCTGTTTTTGTCATTTCTCAGTTCCTTAAATAAAGATACCATTTGGTTGTATCATCTACACCTAGGTCATCCACGTTTTAAAGTTTTAAAGGTCACGTTTCCTCATTTGTTTCAAGGATTAGATATTTCTAAATTTCATTGTGTTGTTTGTGAATTTGCGAAACATACTCGAGTATATTTTCCTATTAGCAATAAAAGAAGCTCTCGTTCTTTTCATTTGATTCGTAGTGACATATGGGGTCCCTCTACTATACCTAATGTCTCTGGGGCTAGTTGGTTTGTATCCTTAATTGATGATTGCACTTGAGTAACATGGCTTTTTTTTCTTAAACAAAAATCTGATGTTAGCCTTGTTATACCTAATTTTCACTAAATGATTCAAAACCAATTTGGGGTTAAAATAAAAAGCTTTAGGACAAACAATGCCAAAGACTTCTTCAACCAGTTTTTGTCACCTTTCTTTCAATCACAGCGCATTATCTGTGATTCATCATGTGTTAACACACCTCAACAAAACGAGATAGCAGAAAGGAAAAGTGGACACTTACTCAACGCCACCCCAACCTTACTCTTTCAAGAGAATGTCCTTAAATCCTATTGGGGAGAGGCAGTTCTTACAGCCACATACATGATAAACAGACTTCCATCACGTGTGTTAGACAACAAAAGCCCCATAGAAATTCTTAATAGCTTTTACCCACACTTCAGAACCTCAAATGGCCTCACACCTAGGGTATTTGGATGCACCGCCTTTGTTCATGTTCGTAACCACCATAGAGACAGACTAGACCCTCGAACCATCAATTATGTCTTCCTCAGGTACTCACCTACTCAAAAGGGATATAAGTGTTACAATTCGTCGTTTAGGAAATTTTATATCTTTATAGATGTCACCTTCACAGAAAATACACCTTTTTTCTCCAAGTCCTCTCTTCAGTGGGAGATTTCAATGATGGAAAATAGCACTTATGAATCCTTCGAATCACTTAAAAGCCTTGACCTTCCTCCTACTCCTGCTCGTAGTGTTGAAACAATCGAGCCTTCTGAACTAATTACATTTGAGTTTCTCAATTCTACTACTGAGCCTATGCCATCACATGTCCCAACCAGCATTACTCTGGTGTATTCAAGAAGGAAGGCCGTTCCAGAACTGACACAGGTCCAAGAATCCAACTCAGACTCTGGAAATGAAATCATGTTAAGATCTGACTAACCTTTACACACACAATCTTTTGAACCTATTGCTGTTAGGAAAGGAACTAGAGAATGCACTAAACAACCCCTTTATCCTCTATCTCCTATGTTTCTCTTAAGCGCCTATCACCAACCCACCAAAACTTCATTATCGTTTATGAGGCATTGTCAAAAGGGAATAGAGGGATGCTACGAGCGAGGAGATGAATGCATTGGAAAAAAATAAAACATAGGAGATTGTTGATAAACCGAAAGGGAAAACATTGTTGACTATAGGTGGATTTTCACACCCAAATATAAGGCTAATGGATCTGAATGCATTGGAAAAGAATCGAACATGGGAGATTGTCGATAAACCGAAAGGGAAAAACATTGTTGACTATAAGTGGATTTTCACACCCAAATATAAGGCTGATGGATATCTTGAGAGATATAAAGCTAGATTGGTGGCCAAAGGGTACACTCAAACCTATGGTATTGATTATCAAGAGACTTTTGCCTCAGTTACAAAGATGAACACTGTGAGAATTCTGTTATCATTAGCTGCCCACTTTAATTGGCAGCTTCTACAATATGATGTTAAGGATGCATTTCTCCATGGAGACTTAGATGAAGAAATTTATATGAATATCCCACCAGAATTTGAGGGAGACACGGGTAACAAAGTTTGCAAGCTAAGGAAGGTCCTTTGTGGGTTAAAACAATCTCCTAGAGCTTGGTTTGGAAGATTTGCAAAAGTCGTAAGGGAGTCTGGGTATAAACAAAGCCAAGGTGATCACACTCTTTATTAAACATTCGGCTGCAGGGGGAGTTACATCACTTCTAGTCTATGTAGATGACATCATAGTGACTAGAAATGATGAGAAAGAGGAGCATGAATTGAAGCAAAGACTAGTAAAAGAGTTTGAGATAAAAGAACTTGGGAAACTTAAGGTGGCATATTCCACACAAGGGATTTTTATATCTCAACAGAAGTATGTGACTAATTTGTTAGTAGAAACAGGGAAGACTGCGTGTAAGCCAGTCTCTACACCAATGGATCCAAACCATAAGTTGCGAGAAGCTAAAGAAGAACTAGCTGTTGATAAAAGGATTTATCAAAGACTAGTTGGTAGACTCGTAAATCTTGCTCACACTCGGCCAGACATAGCATACTCGGTAAGCATGATCAGTCAATTCATGCATGATCCAAGGAAGCCGCATCTTCAAGCTGCTTATAGGGTGCTACATTACTTGAAAGGTAGTCC
>JANZLF010000006.1:20427960-20441127 GCA_026546835.1 Erythroxylum foetidum | reverse complement strand
CGTTGTTTGCGACGTCTGAATAGACGTCGAAGATAGTGTTCTACGACGGGAAATTTCATTTACCGACGTTTAAAAAATGACGCAAAAGGCCTACTTTTCTTGTAGTGTTGGTTTCGGTTGTAAACTACAAGGATGGTTTCTGGTTCTTACGAAAGAGAAAGGTACAGAGAAAAGCTTAAGAGTGACAGTGGAGATGATCAGTCGCGGGCAAAACTCGCGCCAAAAATCGTAACAATGACTCCCATTCCTCTGGATTACTAGAGGAATGGAGTATTACCGAAAATCAGGGAATCAAAATGATACCTAGGTAATGATAGGTTGATACCAACCATTAAGTTTGACTCCATACCCATACATGTTATCCCATTATCTTCAAACAAGCACGCCCTAAATCTTCCCTTTCTCTAAAATTTAATGACAACTTTTCCATGCACTAAAAATATTATAATATGTTTTTAAAGTGACATCTATCGCATTACTTGTGATTTCGGACAATATTATCAATTTCCTTTATGACTTAAATTCAATTAACATTTTCATAACTATTATCTACGTTCTTAGATAAATAAACAAAATAATTAATCATTTGTCAAGAAACTAGTGTGCATAATCATAAGTTAATTGTAGTAGTAGAGATTAGGATGCTCTATTAAATATGTAACCTTACGAGAAGAGATAAGGTTAGAAATATAATGGTAAAAAATAAATTAAGGGTGACTAATATTGATGGAATATTAAAAGAGACAAGGTCTAATTGTTTCAAACATATTAAGAAGAAACATTTCAACGCTTTAGTGAGAAGATTGTACTTATATACGGTATAAGAAAAATAGAAAAACCTATGAAGAATTAGGAGGAGATGATCAAGAATAATATGACTTTGTTATAACTTACTGAGGACATATCCCTTAATAGAAAACTTAGAATACTAGGATATAGGTAAAAGATTTCACATAGAAAAGTCTTTCTCTTATTCATGGTTATTTATCCTAAACTCTTATTCTGTAGTACTTTATTCATAGTTATTTAGCTTGACTATTTCCTTACCTAATATAATCACACTCTTAAATTAAATTGTTTGTTCTTTTTATTTATTTGTATTCTTTCTTGTTTGTATATTTGTTTATTTATTTTATCTTTTTTATTCTTCAATTTGTTCTATATTTATTGTAGTATTTATTTTATTACATATTTTTATACCTATATATGTTTATATTTATTTATTTATTTATTTATTATTATTATTGTTATTATCCTCTATTTTTATTATTATCTTTATCATTACTTTCATTAGTATTATTATTAATATTCTTTATTTCTATTTCTATTTTATCTTATATTGTTAATCTTTATATTATTCTATCTATATTATATTACTTATTTTCATTATTTTATATTTTATTTTAAGTATTTAATTATATTTAATTACGTTATTATTATTATTATCATCGTCATTTTTTATTTTATTATTTTAATATGTATCTTTATTGTTCTTTTATATTTTAGATTGTATATATTATATGTATTTTTATCTTTTTATTGTAGTTTATTTTTTTACAAAACGTTATAAAAACTTATTTTCCTTTTTTTTATCTTCTATGGGTACATCAAAAATAATCTCTGTATTAGTTAGAGGTAAGACTACATACTTTTGAACCTTTCCAAACTCCACGTCTCATCTGGACTTCTATTGGGATGTTATTGTTATTGTTGTTGTCAAGAAAATCATAAAATTTTTAAAAAATAAAATTATAAATTTTTTACAATTTTTTTATAAAAATTAAATTAAGTAAATTAATATAAAATTAAGTAAAAAATCCCTTAGAGAGAGAAATTCCTACTTCTCTCTATTCTAATGCATGGCCTATGTGCTAGCTAGTAATCTTCCTTCTCCTTCCAATGTGTGTAGCTCACTTAGTTCTTCAGAATTTCTCTCCTTTCTGTTAAGATATAAGTTATTGCTTTATGTTATTTGTTTACTTCAATTCCTAGTTCCCATTTCCTTCTCCCTCCTTTTTTGCACTCTAGTTAAAAACCATACTTATGTCTAGCTCCTTTCTGCAGCTGATATCCCTTCATAATTTCTTCTTAGATTGTTTTTAGAGCTATCTTCCTTTTAGCTCTTTCCTTCCTACTTTCTCACTTTTATGTTCTTTCAAGTTTGGGTTTCCAAACTTTAGTTGACTATTGTCCTTTATCTCATTTTTGGAAACATGTAAACCTTGAGCCTTTAACCTTATATGCTTTTGCCCCCTCTAGCTCCTACAAAACCTTTATAAACCTGTTCTATCACCACCTCTCTTTCTTCTGATTCAACTTCCACATCACTTCTAAATTCTTTAATATTAAACCCTCCTTTAAAATACTAACAAGAGAACCTGGCTTCAAGTTTAGGGAGAACTCTTCTCTAAACTTGAAGCTTTATTTCTATCATTTATTTAAGGAAGATGGCAAACCTATAGTGGCATTAACTGTGGATATTTTGAAGGAAGGAGTGTCAATTTCTTCCCTTTTCTTATAATATCTTGTAGTAAACACCTACCATAAAATTTAATGAATATACTACATAATAAAGTGATCAATTTCTTCCCTTTTCTTATAATATCATGTAATAGAAACCTAACAATAGTTATAAAGACTTTACATTAAAGGATGATGTGCATATAAAATGCATATATTTTTCCAGATATTTTACATAATTTTGATGTTAAATTACTTTGTTTTACTTTGTTTTAAATATCTTTTCAAATAATTGTGCAATTAAGGCCTTGAGATGATATTATTCAAGAATTAAAGGCTATATTAAACAAATTTTAAATCACATTTTTTAGCGGAACGTAGTATGACCCATACCCGTGTGCTACCTTATCTCTTAAATTAACAAATTATAACAACTAGCATGGCCCAAGTCATGGTTATGTATGAGATCTTATACAAATAAAAAAAGGAAGATCCACAAATTAGCAACATAGTCATGCTAGAGGTCATGTAAAAGTAAGGTTGTGTTCGTCAATTAGAGAAAAGAATGAGGTCCATAGTCTAGGTCTTGATAGTGCCATTGACTATGTGTTAAGTAGAGCATAACTTATTTAGTTGAGAAACCATAGTTTTAAAGGACTTCAGCTAATTTTTGTAGAAAATAGACACTTAAAACATCTTTTTTTTTCTTCAAAAGCTTTGGGAATTTTTAATGCTTGGTAAGTCAATTCTAAGTTATTTTTCGATAGAGAAATCAAGATCTAAACATTATCCTAATGGATCAAACTATTGTTAAAATCAAGATTTTATCTAGTTATATTTATATCATGATTTCTTTTTATTTATCTTTTGGTTTCGTTATTTTGAATATTCTTCATGGATAAATATTTTCTATATGTAGATAGGGAAAACCTTACTAGTTATTTCTGTATAGATTTTTGGGTTATATTTCTATGAATTACTTTTGGTTGATCTTAATGCATAGTTATTCAATTCGATTTCTAAATCTGACTTAAATTCACTTATGAATAACTTGAGAAATCAAGCTTATGAGTGGACTCTAGTTGGATAAGGGGTTAAACGGGGTTCTTAAGAAAGACCTACGTGATCTTCCTCGTATTAGGGTGAAACTATTTATAGGTTTTTCATAAATCTTAATACATTTAAAAGGTTGTTAGAATTGGTAGAGATACATGTTAACAAATTGAAGAGTAGATGGTTATAGTTTGAGAAAGTGTAATTGTAGTCTCTAGGAAATCTTATTATAATAGAGAATATATCCATTCTAAGATTATTTAAATAATAAAATCAAAAGTACCACTAGCGGAAATAATAATCTATTTATGTGATTATATTCTCTCTTAATAAATTCTTTTTATCATTGATTTCCTTCATTATTGTATAGATTTTAGTTATTTATATTTTATTATTCAAATGCCATAAATTCGTCTTTTATTAATTATCCTTAAGTTAGATAATAATATTAGGTTTTCTAATTATCATCACGTCTTTATAGGCATTGACCTTTGCTTATCAACAATAGGTATACTTGTTTAGTTAATATATGATAGATTTGTAACAAGAAAAGCTTTAATAGTAGCATTAATGCATATACACAGTATTCCTCATAAATGTTTTAGCACCATTGGTAAGGAAGAAATTGGTTTTATAAAATCGATTAAATATTTTTCTCATCTTGTATTTTTTCTAATTTTATTTTTGTCAATTTCCTTTTTGTTAGTTTTTTTAATATTTTCATTATTTTGTTTACTTTTAGGAGGACTGATAATACCATATTCCCCTTTGTTCTTATTCTAGTTTGTAAAGCAAATGAGAACATATCAAGGTCACTATGGTGCATAAAGAAATTCAACAATCTATTTTCCTAGAAGAAGACCTAAAACTCAAAAGAACATTCATTAAAATCAAAGTGAATAGACTTAGGAAATGCAACTTGAAATTATGGAAGGATCAAACAAATCAATGTTGGAATATGCCAAACGATCTCTTATAGGTACACGATTGAGGTTTTAAGCCCAGAGATAAGTGAATATTATTTTACGATCAATCCCAACATAATTCAAATGCTACAATATAGCGTACAATTTGATGGATTACTATACCATAATCTTAACGCACACATAGCTAAAATTTAATAGAATTATGATATGTTCAAGAATAATGGAACAATTAAAGACAACATTAGATATTATTACTTAAAAAAAACATTAGATATTATTCAAATTTTCACTAAGACATCTGATGAAATAATGACTAAAATAATTATTACCTACATCAATTTTTACTTGGGAGGGTTTTGCAAAGAAATTCCATACAAAATATTTTCCACCTTCCAAGAAAGTGGAACTTAGGAATGATATCTCTTCTTCCAATAGTTTGGTAATGACACTTTATATAGAACATAGGAGAGATACAAGTATCTAATAAGGAAGTGATCATAGCATGGACTTATAATATGGATGTAAGTCCAAACCTTCTACAATACTCTAGTAAATTATATAAAGTAGATGATGCACGTTACAACAAATGAAACATTAAATAATAAAACTATGGTGGCCACTTTAGAGTTACTAGAAGAAATGGAAATAAAAAAATTACCAATGGCAATTAGGAACATCCAGAATTAATAGAACAACAAGGATCTATAATGTGGAAATCATAACTATCCTGACAATTCAAATGGGGATTATGACATTAAAAATAAAACAACTTGAACTCATGGTCAAAAATAGCTTAAGTTATAATTTATAAATTACATAGGAGAGGACATTAAGGTATAAAGCGCCAAGCTAGAAATTCTATGACTAAGTAAGTGGATCAATTTAATATTATAAAAAGTTCTTAAAGGCAAAAAAAAACCTTATATATTAAGAAGTATAGTTTGGGATGGAGAACCCTATAGTAAGACTTATAATTCAAGGTAGAGTAATCATTCAAATTTCTCCTAAAGCAATTAGTAAGCTCAAAGATAACCCCTTGTTGATTTTCAATAACTTGTATAAAAAGAGAAGACGGTGAGTTTGAAAGATATGATGAGAGATTTCATGCAAGGAATTGCTTCTTAATTATTAAATTATGAAGTTCTGTAAACAATCTCAAAGTTTAAATATGTCAATTGACAAAGGTGATAAAGGACAAACCATAAGGCGTATTACTTAGTGACACAATAACTAACCTTAAGGAACTTATATGAAGGAGGTTGATCTAAGGGCTAAAGAGTTTATTGACTTAAGAAAGGAATAAGACATTAAGGTAAGGACATTAGGAAGGGACTATTGATCAAGAATTTTCTATCCTACAAGATTAGTGTAGCTAATTAAAAGGAGTATGAAAAAAATTAAGAAGGGATGGACTAATAATTAGGTGGAGGTTAAAGAAAAAGATCCAGAAAAGTAGGACCTTGAGTAGGATATTGCATAGACAAAATCAAATGAAGGCAACATAAAAGTCCTCCAAGATGCCATACTATTAAAGTTGGATGAACCAAGGAGTGTGTTAATAAGTTATTAGTAAATGTAGGAGCAAATATCAATTAATGTCTTATTCTATAATTAAAAGAAAAGGGATTATATTAACAAAAACTCACTAAAAGAGTAGTATACCTTACTGATAATCAATAAAAAATCTTAGGAGTGTTAAGGATAATGCGATGATAAAAATTAATAGATTAATATTCATAATAGATTTTTATATTATAGATATTGAAGAGGATGGGAAAAATCATTAATTGTAATCAATGTTAGAGAAGGTGAACTCGTACTTAGGGTTAGAGATGAAGAACTCTTATTTTCAATCGAAGAAATATTGTCTATACTTATAAAAGACCTTTGTTAAGTTATTGTTTCAATATTTTGTAAGAAATCACAATGATGAAGTTAAAGTGCCAAGAAAAGTGGGGAAAAGATAAGAGTAAAAAAGAAGGTCAGATGATGGGTGAGGATTTAAATGATATTTTTCATGATCATTGTGAAGAAGGGATCAGTCATATTACTCTCATAATTATTCAAGTTTAAGAGTCCATTTAGAAGATTCATAAAGAAATACTTGTTGGTAGGCACCCCAAACAAAAGTTTAAGAAATTTTTAGTTTTATTTAGATTTACTTTTGACATTTTAGACCAATAGTTTGGACATTTTTACATTTGATAAATATTTATTTTGTTAGATTTTTTAGTAGGTCTATATCTTGCTATAGTTTTTTTTTTTTATATTTTGATTTACGTATCTTTGTATTTGTGTTTTTATGGTTAGGTATGTAATAAGGCATATATGATCTTGAGGAGAAACTATAAAGAGTTTTGTTTATGAACGTCTCAAAGAAACAAACCAGTGAAAAGCTTAAAAATTAGCTATGTTGAATTAAATTGTAGAGAAATATTTATATACTAAATCATGTTCATAATGAGATTTTCTCAAAGGATCCATAACTTATGATACATCTATGTCCTATGTTTTGTCTACATGTCAATAAAAATAAGAGGATTTATAACTTAGGGACATTTTTGTGTCTCAGACCATGTTTTAAGGAAGTTGAAGGGAGTAGGATCCATGGCTTGGGGGCACCCTATACTCTAGGTTGTGTTACGAGAACAGTTTTTAGGAGAATCCACAGTCTTAGACTACCTCCATGTCCCATATCATGTTCTAAATTTTTCTTATCCATAATGATCTATTTCCAGCGTTATGACCATGTTACAGAGCAAATTTCTAAAATTTTAAAACATATAGAGCAATGCCAAACTCCCACGTACCTCTCTATCCCTATTTTTTTAATCCTCTTAAAATATTCAAACAACTAATACATAAATCAAGTTCTCTGGAGAAACCCTTAACTTTTTGAGATTTCCCTATGATTTGAAATGATTCACCAAAATTTTCACTTTTAAATTTAGATTTATTAGAATTTAGGACTTTAAACTCATTTTTTGGGATTTTCAAAATTTAAATTATTACTTTCTTATTTCCACTTTTAAACACTCAATCTAACTATGAACATAAGTTCACAACCATCCACAAGCAAAAGAACGAAGGCTCAAGCTATTTAAGGTGGATCAAGTAGCTAAACACAACCATAGGAAACAATTCTAACTAAACATCCAATGTTCATCTTTGAAAAGCCATATTTTTGTAAAATATATGCCTATATTAAAAACTAACCTTTAAAATTAAATAGTAGTGAGGATTGGGTTACGTTAGGGATGGTGGGATTATCTCTAAAAAATGAGGAGGTTTATAGAGGATTCATTATGGAGTATTTTATCCAATATTACTGGATATTCATTTAAGGAACTTATGCCTAAAATTCTTACCATTTTTAATTGATTGTAGCATCTCTATTTTCAATCCCTAAGGTATACTCTATTTATCCCTTTCTTTTTTAAATATTTCTTTCCATTTTGAAAACGGAAACAGATTTTCGAAGTAAATCGTAGGACTTAGAATTAAGATTAAATGTCTATAATTGAGAGTTAGAACTTAAAATAATGATAAAATACCTAAAATAAGTTCTATAGTTTGAAAAGTAGATAATATTTCTAGAAATAGATTTAGGTTTTAAAAAAGAAAAATATTTGAAATGGTTTTTAGGGCTTGCGATAAAGATAATCTAGAATTTACCACTTAAATAGAGGATAAAAATGCTTAGAAGTTGGACAAAGGATTTAAACGAATTTTAGAATTTGATTTGGAAAAGGGGAATGCCTAGGGTCTAATGATTTAGGTATTTAATGATTTGAATGATCTTGCATTAGTTGACTTGACTTATTTAAAATGGAATATATGTTTGGATTCAATTTCACCTAAACAATTTGAATTTTTATTTTGTTCATTTATGCTTATTTTATTCTTAAATTTATTAAGAAAATTAGAACCTATTAAAAAATTAATACTCCCTACTTCAGTTAAGGCTATTAGGAATTAGTATTTTCCTAGGATATGCAAGTTTCTATAGAAGATTCTTCACTAACTTTTCTAAAATTGCTAGTCCATTAACCAAATTACTTAAGAAGGATACACCTTTTATTTTCACTTAAGAATGTTTGGATGCATTCACTCTTATAAAAAAAATTGACTGATGCCTCAATTATGGTTTCCCTAGGTTGGAATCTTCTATTTGAATCATGTGAGTGATTTATAGTTGGTGTAGTTCTTCAACAAATGAGGGATAAGCAATTTCTACCTAACTACTATGCTAGTAGGACTTCGACGGATGCTTAAGAAAACTATATAACTATTAAAAAAAAGGAGTTGCTAGTAGTGGTTTTTGCATTTGATAAATTTATATCTTATCTGATGAGACTTTCTTTGAGCTAATGGGGAGCTACTTTCTACCATAGATCTTTTCTTTTTGTTCAAAGGTTTAGTGTAGCCCTTTATGATCACCTAGAATTTGTGATAAAATGAGTTTCTTCGCTTATCTAGTTTATGTTCTATTATAGCTTTACTAGTTAACTACTAAGCTTTTCAAGTTCGCTATTCTAATTGAACTTAGGATTTTATCTAAAGTTGTTCTTAACACTATTTACTCTGAATTGAAATATTTTTTAAATAAGTTAAATTCGAAGCCAACATTAATTAGATGGATTTTTTGGTTGTACGATTTGATTTAGAGATTAAGGATAAAAAGGGGCCAAAAACTTGGCTCAAATTTGGAAAACTAGGAAAGATTTTTAGAAAATGATATTAATGATTCATTTCCTAAAGAGAGTTTATACAATATTGAAGAGGTTAGTAAATTTGAATATCCATAGTTTGTCAATATTGCTAATTATTTAGCCGCTAGGATCATTTATAAAGGAATTCTCATTGGCAAAAGAAGAAATTCTTCTCTAACTCAAATAACTGCCTTTTGAAAGACCTCTATTTGTTTAAAGATTTGTGTAGACTAGATAGTTTATTGATTTGTTTTTTAGACAAAAAGGTGGAAGGTTTAAGGTCACTACCATACCAGTCCAGCAAAAGGATATTATCATGAAAATAGAATGGTAAAAAAGGTTCAATCAATTTTCTATTGGCCTACATTATTTAGTGATGCCTAAGGTAAGTTCAACTTTGTGATAAGTTTTAATGGACAAATAACATTTCTTATCTAAATGAAATGACCCATAATATTATTTTCAATTGTGAAGTGTTTGATGTTTAGGGAATCAATTTTTGGGTCCATTTTCAATTTCCAACAAAAATGAATACATCCTAGTAGCTAAATGGGTTGAAGATTGAGTTTTACCTGCAAATGTTGCTAAGGTCGTAGTAAAGTTCATTAAGAAACTATTTTCTTTTTTCAACACACCAAGAGCAATTATCAATTATAAGGGCACTCATTTTTATAATGCCCACTTTGAAAAGGTTACAAGGAAATAGGGAGTTATTAATAGGGATGGAACCCTTTATCACCCTTAAACTAGTGGCCAATTAGAGGTAGTTAATAAGAAAGTGAATATTGTAAAAAAGAGTAGAACATCATAAGAAATGTTGGTTTGACAAGTTAGATAATGCTCTTTAGGTCTATAGAACAACATTTAAGAAACCAATTAGTGCTACCCTTTATAAATTAGTGCATAATAAGATGTGTAATTTGCCTATAGAATTTGAGCATAAGGCATATTGGATAATTAAGTTAATTAATTTCAATCTTAATCTTACAAGAGAGAAAAGGATGATCCAAGTGAATAAACTAAATGAATGGCATATGATGGCTTAAAAAAATTCAAGGCTTTATAAGGAGCTATCTAAAAGGTATCATGATGGGAGGATTAAGCAAGTCAAACAACTCAGTGAAGGAGATCAAGTTCTTTTATACAACTTTCAACTTTAACTATTCCTAGGCAAATTGATATCTAAGTGTTCTAGACCCTTTATAGGCAAAAGAGTTTTTCTTTATTGAGTCGTAAAGGTAACTCATTCAAAAAAAGTTATGTTTAAAGTAAGTGACCATCGATTAAAGTATTAACTTGGAGGGGAGTTTGACAAGCTCAAAAAAGAGGGATAAGATAATAAATGGAGTGAAAAACATCAAGCTAATGACGTAATGCTTCTTAATAGGTAAACCAAGCTTTTTAACTTGGTTATTTCATTTTAATTAATTTTTATTCCAAATTTTTAGTGTTTAATTTCCATAATTTCATCTATATGTATATTAATTTTTTAGTTTAATATTATATTTGTTTTTTGTTTATAGCTTTATAGGTGTTATTTCCTCTTTTATGCTTTGGGTATCTGTGCAGATTTATAGATTGAGAAGTGGATGAAAAATTGTCTAAGTTAAAAAGGTAAAAAAATTACATGCCCATCAGTATGCTCACATTGATGACCATCTACACTAAAATGCCCTTGTTAAGGAGATACACAACCACGTTTAACCCTAACAAGAGTGCCAAAAAAGTAACAAAAGATATGTAAAAACTAGAACGCTTATATTACGGGTTGTGTTGTTAAAGATTCATCATTGTAAGTGTTTATCTTTTTGTCTCTTAAAAAATTTACCTAGCTTTGGCAACATGGGCATGTTGGATGGTTTGCAAGTATTTTTTTTAAGAAACAAAAAGATACACATGCCAGTGTTAATGCCTATGATGAATTATGTTCTGCCTTCTTATTTTTGTCAAAGTTACAAAAAGATACATGCCCCTTAACATGCCCGATTAGTGGCAATATTGATTTTATTTTTTATTTTTAGTGTTAACATTCAATATGCCCATGTATTTGTTATCTTATTTTTGTTTTTATCACGCCTAAGATATACACTCATATTCTAGCCTATGTAAAACCTTGTTAGATTGTGTTTAGGTTCTAAACCTATAAAAAAACTCACCATACTCATGTATAATGTATTCAACATGGGCTAGTTATATAGCTTTGTTGTTGCTTGTGCTAAACAAAATAAATTTAAAATTACCGTTTCACCATCCAAAACTACAATTTTCATTTTCTCTGTCACTTCCCTTATCTAGGTGATGCTCCTTCATCTGTTCACTTTGCGAAAACCCTTACCCAACCTATTTTCTTAGAGATTTCATCAATTTAAGGTATGTTTCTTCCATTATTTCATTTCTTTATAGATTGTTTAGCATATTTTTAGGGGAATAGGTGTAGGATTCTATAGTTTCGTTTATTTTTTTAGTTTGTTTTAGATTACCTAAGAGTTTGGAAGGTTTTATGAGGTTTAGTTGACATTCACGGGATATATGCATAATAAAGTTACAATCTTTTTTTTGGGATTCATTGAGCTATTAAGGTTTATATGGCTATTACATTGATTTGTCATAAATTAAATTATGCAAGTGCTCTTGTTTTGCATATTTTAATAAACCTTTTGTGTTATTTACTTGTATAATATTTGAGAAATTTTGATATTGTTAGGTTTATTTAAGTCAATTAGGGTGTATAAATAATTTACTTCTAAATTTTGTGATTAATTGATACATAGGGTTATATTTATTGATTAATTTCAAATGTTTTGGTCTTAATACTGTCACAATTATGATTATTATAGATTATGGTGTAGTTTATTGAATTTGTTTGTATTTTTATCAATTTGTAACTAATTAATTGTGGGATATTATTTTGGTGTTTATTTTACTGATTTGTTATTCCATTGTTTGGGCAATTTCTATTAGTTACACATTCTAGAATAATGACAAAGAGATCATTCACATTGTAATAAAGGTGTGAAAAAAGGTGTTGAGGAAGAGTAATGAAGCGAGTGTAGTTCCCAACAGTTACCTCGATAACCAAATTCGACATCATAATATGACTACCATGCAACTTATACTACACTTCTTATCACTAACCCATATTGCAAGGTTCAAGAGGGTAAGAGAAAACCTTTTAAGGAGAGTTAAACCATAAACTAGGCATGGCTAGAGCAGATCACATCATAATTCAATTTTGGGTACTTTGGAGATACATAATATGAGCTACATTTGGTTCTTATTGTGAAAGGACTTCAAGAAGTAAGTGGTTCTAACAATACACTTCCCATGAGGAGTTAAGGAGAAGTCAATTTGGTGAACTATTAATGAAGAATGGCCATACCAACTTGCAAGGTCTAAGTGTAACATCCCATCACCAATGGGAAGGGTAAATTAGTAAATTGGGACGAGTTAGGAATTGATTGCATATTTTGTTTTGTTCATTCATTTGGCCTCTCAATATAGAGAGGAATGAGACATTTTTGCACATGCACGTAGGTATATGCATTCATGACATTTTCCGACATTTATGTGTGAATATGATTTATTTTGTGAATTATGAGATAATTGTGTTTGGAAAATCTGAATTGGAAATGTCCTAGGAGTGATTCTCGGTTGTTAAGGACCCTTAGTAATTTTATGAAAATTTGGGAGAAAAAGTCCGGACCGGAGAATTTTATGAGTGACGGACTGATTGACCTTATAGGACTGACATAACTGTCCAATGGTAATGGAAAAATTAGATACTTGATTTTAGGAATAAAAATGTGGAACCATTGGAAATTGGGATAAATTAGACTAGAAATGATTTTGAAAAGAGAAAGAGAATTAAAAGAATTTGAGGAAAAGAAGAGTAGTATGCCTTTGAGCCCTAGGTTTAAAATCAACCCTTAATGCCTTAACTCTTTGACTTTTCCCTTGAGAGTTACCGAAATTACTTTGAGAGTAGACTTATCTCCTCCATCCTAGGGCATACTATC